>OMLP01025511.1:5280-16103 GCA_900302685.1 Spondyliosoma cantharus | reverse complement strand
TTAATTATTTGTATTTATTTAATACTGTTTTCACAGTAATTTAGTGACTAGCTGTTGGGGTTTATGTTATCTTTTTTCTTTTTCTTTTTTTTTTTAATCCTTCTAAAGTATTATTAATATCATTATTATTTTCATTACTTCCATATGTTGAAGATGTTCAGAGTGTTGGATGTTAATGTATAAAGTTTAAAAATAAAAAAAGTTTTTTCTCGAGCGAAACAGGGTGAAGCCAACTTTCCAGGTTAGCCTACAAAAATATGTCATCCCTTTACAACACTATACAGACATTGGTTCTGGCACCAAAGTTTATCTTCCAAACATGATTACATTTTTATTCTGAAAACACAACAGAGACATTTGTGCAAGTGGTATATTCCCAAAGTGCTTTTCAAATCAAAGGCAAACTCCACATATTTTACACAAAGCGTGTTTCTAGGTGTTGGGTAGTATTACTCCATATGTATCAAACGTTCAGTGCCTCATGAAGGAGTTGTGTGAAGTCTGATAAATGTCCCCAAGTGATATCACTTAAGTCATTTGAGTCTGCATCAACTGTGGTTGAAGATTACAGGTTTGAAAGTAAAAAAAAAAAAAAAAATCATTAATTAAATAATCAAAATTATTAATCCGCCCTCTGATGGCCTTCTCCAACAGAGGAGAGACTGAAAATCTTATCAGCTTCATCAAAACAAGAAGACCACAGAACAAAAAATTAAAACTGGTAAACTCAAAACACTAGCACCAATGTACATCATAGAATATGTAGTACTAACATGTGGGACTAGTCTTTAAACAACACACATACATGTGGTTGAAGCACATTTTAGTTTGATACAATAAGGCGAGTCGCTCTAATTAATGACTGACTAACTAGTGATTGGATCTGTAAATCTTCTTAAAGGTCACGTCTTACCTGATTAGTCCATGCCCTTTAACTGCCCCTGCAGTTAATCATAGTTATGTACATCAGCACCATTACACAGTTTTCCAATAATCACACTGGCTGTAATTACATAAGAAGTTGAAACCATTCAGAAACATTAGTAGCAAAGAAATGTAATACAATTCCATGACAACAATTCAAAGGAAAAAGACATTGTAATACAGAGGCACAAAGTAAATTATGAAATCATGTAGTCCAAACATAAAAATCTCTTTCAAAAAGAGTTTTTACCAATATGTGAAAATAGTTGTCATAAACAAGCACCAATGCTGAGGATTTGTGTCTCTCACTGTGTGTAATATCAATGCAACAGATGCCAGCCCTGAGAGGTAGCAACATTGTGGTAAACCTTTGGGGTTTGATGTGAAAAATGGAATTTTCAAAAAGAGAAATGCTTCTGACATTCTGACATCATCTGAAAGGATTTTGGTTTCGTTGTGGCAAGTCAGAACGGAAAGTAGATGTGTTGGAGCCTTTCATATTTTGCCCACAACATTCATTTAGCTGCACTGTGCCAGCCACCTTGCTGTGCACGATTGAAATACCGACAGTACGGTATCATCTTTTATGTTCTCAAAAAAGGAGACATCCCTTTTTTTGCCCTTGCAATTTCATAGTTTTCTTTTTCCCTCTCAGCCCCTGCCTTGTCTCACACTGTTCAAGTCACTGAATGAACACAGTTATTTCAGGTCATTGTCATTATTTAACATCTTGAATTTTTTTCCAACAATTTTAGATTTTATTTTTTAAAGTTCCAACCACTAAGCTACTCCTTTGACTTTAAAGTTGATGAGTATAGATTTAAAGCAATGCAGCTGAAGCAAAGATCCATTACAATAGGCAGTGTGGTCATAGTCAGGGTTCAGTGGTATGGAAGAGGCAGGTTCAAAGGTCTGACTGCAACCAAGGGTCCTAGATGATGATACAAGGATATGACAGAGGGTCCCTAGGCTACATACTCTAGATATTTCAGTGGCTTTGTAAACATTGCAATTATAAAAAGTTATACTACTATTAAATCTCTGAATATCGCTGAAAAGATTGTTTGAGTTGGAGCAACCAAAATAAAAGCCAAAAAATCCAACAGTGAACATTATCTTTAAAAAAGTGCCAACAATGGGCCTGTTAGCATCAGAACTGGACCATGGAGCAATGGAAGAAGGTGGCCTGATCTGATGAATCACGTTTTCTTTTACATCACATGGATGGCCGGGTGCATGTGTGTCACTTACCGGCGAAACCCATGGCAGCATGGATGCACTATGGGAAGCCACCGGAGGCAGTGTGATCCTCTGGGCAATGTTCTGCTGGGAAACCTTGGGTCCCGCCATCCATGTGGATGATACTTTGACACATACCACCTACCTAAGCATTGTTGCGCACCATCTACACCCTTTCATGGAAGCGGCTTTCACTGATGGCTGTGGCCTCTTTCAGCAGGATAATGCGCCATGCCACAAAGCAAAAATGGTTTAAAAAGCACAAGAATAAGTTTGAAGTTTTGACTTGGCCTCCAAATTCCCCAGATGTCAATCCAATCGAGCATCTGTGGGATGTGCTGGACAAACAAGTCCGATACACGGAGGCCCCACCTCGCAACTTACAGGACTTAAGGAATCTGCTGCTAACATCTTGGTGCCAGATACCACAGCACACCTTCAGGGGTCTAGTGTAGTCAATGCCTCGACAGGTCAGGGCTGCCCACCCTGCCTCCCCAAGTATATGGCCATTATCACGTCTGGGTGATGTTGTTTCTGGGCTGTCCTCCTTGTTGAATAGTTTGATGATAAAAGAATTCTGCGGAGGCAAGGCTGGGTGGAATGATAGAGCAATTTTTATTGAAACAGATCTCAAGCTTTGTGTCCGACCAGGTTGGCCACTACCTGGTATTCTCAAATCTGACAAAGTTCTACCCAATACTTTGCCATCTGCTCTATCAGAAATCAAAAACCACCCCCGATCTCTACTCGTGCGGACCTTCTTAAAGTCCCTTGGGCTGTACCTCCCTACTTTTCTAATTGGTCAGTTTGTCCATCTATCCAAAAGAGGAGCTAACCTGTCTCCTTGCTCATCTCCCCTAAATCACTACATCTGCTGCTGTCAATTCTTGGGACTTGTACCCCCAGGTGGACCAGATGGTCACTCTGTCCCTTCCTGGAATGTAACCTGTTCAAACATCTCCCACCATCTGGCATGAGGATCAAACTCCGTTTTTATTACTTTATAGTGGCCTAATCTTCTCGTTGACCTTTAACCCCCACACAACTGAATCACGGCTCTGGGGACCCTGGGCCTGTAATCCCTGCGCCGGCTACATTCCTTAGATCTCACAAGGAAAAAACGTCGGTCATAGTTAAATTTAATCTTCATGAAATCCTAGATCAGAATGTGTTGTGGTCCAGATACCTCAGTGAAGACAAACATATGGAATCAAAAACATGACTTAGACACAGAGTTCAGATAAGAAGTCTTTTACTTATCAGGATTTGGTACATGGGTGGTCAATCAGTAAAAGCTGTCAGGGGTTAGGCAGAGACGGGGTCGAAGATAAACAGACAGGAGTCAAAAACCAAGGAAACAAGACTGGAACACTTAGTACAGAGACAAAAGATGAACCGGCAACAGACAGGGGAAACACAGGGACTATATATACACCAGAGGGAACAGGTAATAGGGAAGAGGTGAATGAAATCAGGGTGGGGAAAGACAATCACGGTGGAGGGAGAAGGGATCTGAAGCGAGAGGAAAAGGTAAGTACTGCAAAATAAAACAGAAAGTGGACAACAAACTATAATACAGAGTGAGACATGACAGCCATACATAAATACTGTTTCTATTGAATTGATTTATGATTTTGATTGGCTATTTGATATATTCAATAGTGTAAACATCTTTCACCAACAAAAGTTTGTTCATGTTAGTTTAAACTTTCCATGTATGTGAACATTAACTTGCCTCTTTGGTTGTCGGATTCCTACAAGACATTTGGCTCGTATCTCTGTTAGTTCACTCAAAACTATCCTGTAGGGATACTAAGAGAGGGCTATCTCAGTACTCTTCATTACAGGTCTTCATGACTCAAAAAGGGAACAGTTGAAAATCTACCGCAATCTGACCAGCATAAATTAACTCCTCAAAATAGGAAGCTATTCAGAGTGTCCTGAAGGAATAGGATTCACGTAACCATGTAATCACATAGTGAAGCTGGTCCGTAGAGGCAGGTAAAGGTTCCTCCTCCTCTATCTTTGAGAGAGACATGAGTGATGAAATAGTAATTGGTTGAAATAAAACTTTAAGAAATCACAGTATGATTTCTAAAATCACCTTTTCTAGCTACTAGTTTAAAATAAAGTTACAGGAGAATAGAGAAACCTAACTGCCACAAGAAGGAGACAAAAGTCCCATACACAAGTCAGAACCGATTATAATAGGCCCCATGGCAATTGTTGCACATGGGAACAGGCACCAATTTTCCTCTGATCTGGGGATTTCTGTCAATGAGCTCAAAAAATCTTCCACAACTGGAAAATCAGGGCTAAACTCCTGTAGTGCTCCCTCAGTTTAAGGTGAAATGGCTTGCGTTAAGCATAGCTTCTGGGACAAAACACACAAACCATTTGTATTAACATGTTCATAAAATATTCATAATCTTTGATGAGTTCCCTGAGATCTCTGCTGTTTTGAAGCAGCTATAACAGTCAAAATTGGATGTACAGCTGTAAAAATCGGAGCTACTAACATGCAGAGTGATACAGAATTGTGTAAAGGGCATAGATGCATTGTTTGGTTTTTTTTGTTTTTTTTTTTACAATTATTATAATTGGGCTAACACCCAACAGGGCTTTTTGACACTGCATATTCTTAGCCCAGGGCCTTAGGCTTAAGGCCCCCACACACAGCCCAGACTCAAACCAATGGCCAACTGCCTTTATCTGAGCACTGTGTTGCCTCTCGTCTGACCCGTTCGGCAGAAAAGTTGCATTGAACACACCGCTTCGACGGCTGGCAACTCCACAGTAGCGTGTATGTTCTGCGCTTGCACGAGATGCAATGAGTCTCCTTAACATCGGGTGGCGCTAGTCTCGTGCCAGTAATCCAAAAAATGAAAACAGGAAATGACGGAATGGAGTGCACAGAAAAACAAAGCGCACTCCATAGAGGTCAGTGGCGCACACAGTATTCCGCCCCTCCCACACACTGCGTGATTCACTAGCACACCGCCAATCAGAGTATCCAATGGCTCAGACGGCAGACAGCCAACACTCTCAGACTTTGCAAGTTGAATCAGAGCAGACGCTGTCCATGGGGTTCCAAAAGCTTCCAACGCAGCAGAACACACCGAACAGATTTGTTCCCGAACTCGTCCGAGTCTCCCCATACGCTTCAGATGGCCAACGGTTGGCCTGGTGTGTTTCATGCTTTAGCCTTGGGCTAAGACCCCAAGCTTAGTTGATTTTCTGGGGATAGCCTCACAAAGTATGGACTAGCCCTGCTATGGAGCAGGGCCAGCAAGCCCCAGGCTAAAGTCAGGGTTAGTCCACTTTGGAATGTGCCAGTTTGGACATTTTCTTAGCCTGGGGATAACACATAACAACAAAGACCATGTTAGTATGGCTGGAGCTTATTTATTAAACGGTGCTGAAACACTCGTCTGGACAGAGTTTCTTTCTTGTCCTCTGTTTCCAAAAATACCTGTGTGCATGTGGATTAGGACTCAGTTCTCCATGCCTAGGAAGCCAGAAGACTGACTGTTCCTCACTCTGTCTTTTAATTGGAAAAGACAGAGTGAGGAACAGGAACCAGTCTGTATACCAACCTGAGTCAACCAATCCAATCCAACAGCCACTAGCTGTTGTCTTCAGCATGAAAGTGTAAGGCCCCAAAAGAAACTGTATAACATCCAACATGTAAGTACCATGTACCTTTCTGCTTTTGCCATTGTGAAAAAAGTGCCTGTAGAGCTGACTTATAGTCATTCTTCTTAGAAAATAAACAATATCCCGATGCTCTGACATCTGAACTGCTTAACACGATCCTCGTACTAATATAAAAAGGTGAAATGAACACCTGTGAATAAATAATATATGAGATTCTCACCTAACTGAGTCGGCATGGAAAACTGATAGGATACCAAAATGAGCTATTTCGCTAAAGCTATTTCAATTTTAGTTCTCTCTGTGGATGTCTCCCTCTCCCTCATCTGCTTCATACTGTTACTATACAAACACACTAACACTCTCTACAGAGTTTGTTTCTAAGTGTGATTTTCCTTTGTGTCAGGAGCTACATGATAGTCTGTGGGACACTGAGAGAGAGAACGCAGAGAGAAAACAAATGACATGATTATCTTTCACAACATTCATGTGTTCAGAATTTGGATATATGCTGTAGTATGTACATTGGTAAAACCTTGATGTCCAATTACAATATACAATTCTATCACAACGTCATTGGGAAGAATTATGAGGGACCAATAGGGGATTTTTTTTTGGGCCAGCAAAAAAGTTGGGGGCTTTGGATGCAGGCAAAATGGAGAGAAATTTACCATTGTTCATTTGCAGATACTACCAACATTATATAATATATCATACTGTACCTACATGTTATTTTTTCCTCATTCCATACAGTATGGGAAGCTTGGCATGCAGTTAAATGAAAGACTGATCAAAGAGCTCACCATTGGCCATCACTCACTTGCCTTTCATCTAAATGTTTACCAAACTGAGAGTCTAAAAGACAGCACATCCATTAAAAGGCTCAACCAGTCAGTGACATGAAGGTCCTATTATTTCTTCCCACAGTCGATTTGAGAGGACTGATGAACGACAACAGATGAGATGGGGAGAAAGGAGGCCGCTGCTATTCAGGGTCTACCTTCATTGCTTTTGATGTGATATGAAGTCATCTAATTTACAGCTGCCTCAGCCTGTGCCTGTGCAGCTGAACCGCTCAGAGTAAAAGAAAAGTGGAGATCCGAAAAGTCCTTTAATAAAGTCATGAGAAAGTCTCCAGCTACCAAATTAGATCTGTAAGGTTGGATGGAGACAGAGAGGAGGAGGGATGGAGGAGAGAGAGAGAGAGAGAGAGAGAGAGAGAGAGAGAGAGAGGGTTTGGGCTCTTCAGAGTTTATCAGGAGACAAATTCTTAATGCTAAGCCAGCAATTAGGAATCATTAAAGCTGATGCGGACAATTCCTCATTTTCTGCCCTTAGTCTAATAGTTTAATTGGCAGTTAGAGGACGACCGCACAGCACAAACAGCAAACCACAACACAGGCAGAATCAGAACAGGGAGGTGAGTTGCTCTGTTCATGGGGTCCAGTAAATGAATGTCAAGCATCCTTTCTGTCAAAAAATCAGGAAGAGCTCACCAAAAAGTACACTTCTGTTGATAATATTAGATGGTGAGCAAATGTTTAGATGAAACTATAACAATGACGACATAACACATATTTTCTAACTATTTTACTACTAGTAAACTCTAAATAGCTGTAAGTTAGGGAAGTCAGTTGCTTCACTTTTCACAATTAAGATAGCTTTGAACATATTGTTAATAGTATTGGCCATTTGTTCTGAGTGTTTCTGATCAGTGAGGTAATCACCTCAGTGTCTTAGACAACCATTAGCCATATTAGCTAGTCACCAAGTATATCTAATGTTATCTATCTTATAGACTGACTAACCTCACTCGTGAGGTACATATCTAAACTGAAAAAATGCTAAAAACAGTGACACAAAGGTGTTCTGATCACTCATATTGGTGGCGTGAGTAACGTTACTATAGAGATGACACAGAAGTATACAGATGTGCAGTTTTAAAAAAATAGATATACATCACACTACATTGTGCAACTAGTAGGCTATATATTTGCAGCTTGCAGACACAACTCAGTTTAAGACTGGCTGTATATAGGAATATGAGAGCAGATGAATACAGAGAAGAATATAAAGGAGTTGCAAATGAAAAACCCACAAAATTATACACAATGTTTCTGTTTTTGTAGAATATAGCTGTTCTGTAATGTCTGGCTCCACAGATACTGAGAACTGGTTACACTTGAGCCATGATATTTACTGCCCGTGAGTGTCCTTTCACATTGCATCAATGTTGTAAATGTTACAAATCATCATATCACGTCATGCCATAGTTTAAGATTTCGGCAGCTAAAACCACAAATCTGGCCATGTAGGGCTGACATGGCTGTCATTGTACTTGGAAGTGTAGTGTTGTTGAGGAGGGAAAGGTCAGCATCAATCTGTTGCCTCTTCAGTCGCTACTTTATCTGGGACTCTCTTCCCAGGCCACAGCCAGATGATCGATGCCTTCAGGCTGGCGCAGGAAGGGCTTTATACTGTGTGTGTGTGTGTGTGTGTGTGTGTGTGTGTGTGTGTGTGTGTGTGTGTGTGTGTGTGTGTGTGTGTGTGTGTGTGTGTGTGTGTGTGTGCGTGCCAGCACAGGTTATTAGTAGGTTAGACCAATATATGAGGCTGATATTGACCTTTATTTTGGCTCATCTCTGATTGAATAGATGTGATGCAGTCTGATTGATAATATGACATAAATCGTGATCATGACTACAATAAATTGTAAATTTGTGGAACTGATATTGACTGCACTGGCTATCATTGGAAGCTCTTAACCTTAACTGATTCCTGTGCCACCTTATGATGATTGTGTTGGCATTTCTTAAATGACTGGTTTCAAATCTTTACGTTTCAGCTGGTAATATTCCCTTATGTAGGGAGGAGTTGTGTCTCATGATTACTGAGGTAAATGCTTTGATAGGTTAGCTCTCACAAAACAATCTGACAACTTGGATTTCTTTATGCTATTCTCTGTTAATTACTCAACCAAACGTGTTAAAAAAAATGATGTATAACTCATAGATTCTACTTGAGTCATATGTCATTGTTTCATTTTAGCTGCAGCCTATACTAACCAAGTTTGTGCATAAAATTAGATTAAAGTCGGACTTTAACAATCATTAAACATAGTAACAAATGTTATCATCAAACCGCCCTATTAATTAAATGCACAATATGAAGACAAGTCATTTGCTGTGTTGAGTTGGCCAGCTCTGATGGAGAGAGTCAGGTGCAGAGCCAACACAAGTAACATTAGGCAAGAATTCCCTTCACTGGTGGTGATCACTCTTTCAAATAACCACTATTGCTCACTGCATGACTCAGGCAGGCACAAATGTTCACAGAAGAGGTCATGTACATTTCGTCATGTTCCTCCACTCCGTCCTTACTTTGTGACTCTCTCCCAGAAGTTCTAGCAACAAGTGACCAAATTAAATGTACTTGTGGGTTTCTCTGCTTTGAACGGCGATGGAAATATTTTGGATAGTGTAAGTATTCAAAAACATATATAACATATATAATATAAGGTCCTGTCATTTTTAGATATTCTCAAAAAGAAATCTTAAACATTATATCTTTAACATGTGACCACAGAGTTGATCCCAGCCACCAGGTTGAAACTCCAGGCTTAAAGCCTTGACAAAGTAAATGATAAAATTCAACAGCCCCCTGTAACCCAGAAAGAGTGTCCCAGTATTCCAAGGAAAAAGATGGAGAAAGAGATTTAATGATTTGTATTGTACCCAGGCAGCAAAGTGTTCACTAGCAATGGATGAATTGGTCTTCACTTGTTCAGTTGTATATTAGTGATGTGTATGTGTGTGTACATAAGGAGCTCCACAGAGCTGGTGAATCCCCTGTGACTACAGGATCCTGGGTGATTGACTATTAAAGCAGCCTGTGCTGTAGTGTAGAGGGGCGTCTGATCCCAGAACAATATGGGCCAGACCTCAGATAAAGCTGCTTGTTGACTTTACGAGGCTGTCTGCCTTTGATTACACCTCCCCACCCACCTGCTATAATTTCTGATGGCAGCAGAAGACATAAAGCTATTGTTCTTACTGCTCGCTGTCGAGGAGACTGCTTATACTTAATGTAAAATATGGCAGGGTTTATGACGAGGAGCAGCCTGTGTACATGTCCTGTGTAGTTGCTGTAACTCTTACATATTGTTCCACTACATCTTGGAAAGGCACTCACTGAGATCACAATTACCTAAAGCCACAAAATCAATCCGAAGGAAAGACTTCTTTTTTTTTTTCTGTTGCACTTGCACTAAAACTTTTATATCATTTTAAATTTACTGGAAGAGGAGAAATACTGAGCAATAACAGGAGTAAAATGAGGCCATCAATTAAAGAGAGAAATACGCAGGTACAATTAATTACGCATGGATTCAGGCACAGACATCTCTCGGTATTGAAACAAAAAGGAGAAATGAAAAATATGATAAAACATGCATTAAACAGAGGCTGTTTCTGAGAGTAACAGTTCCATTTTATCCTGTACTTTTAATTCAAAGGATGGGAGTCATCTTTCCCACAGTGTAGATAGTTGACGGAGTCTATGCAGACATCGGGTGTTAGTCTAATGCCACCATTTGGATATAAAAATATCAATACCACAAGCCAAATCTCCAAAAAACAAAGAGATAAACAAATCATCAATACTCATTTCCCATACCTGCACAATCTAATATTGTCATGTTAGTGTTGCTCCTAAAACATCATAATAATGCTGCTAGGGCTATCATTGCAACTGACCAATCACATGTCTGTAATGTCATAGCTTTGTAACTAGAAAGATATGCAAATGGGTGAAGTTCCCTTCTAATACATCGATAATGTTGGTCTATTTTAACCAAAGCATACACTTCTTAACTTAACCAAGTCTGTTTGTTTTAACTATGACAGAAACGCTGAAAAAAAAGGAACAAATAAGTGAAGTGTAAAAATAATGAGTCAACAATATAATTAATAATCATTCTATAATAATAATATATATTATGTATTATA
>OMLP01025506.1:45407-58377 GCA_900302685.1 Spondyliosoma cantharus | reverse complement strand
TTATCTCATTTCCATCCTCATTGGTTACAGCCCCCAGATTGGCACTTGTAATAGACTGCCTTGTTCCTGATGAAACACACACACACACACACACACACACACACACACACACACACACACACACACACACACACACACACACACACACACACACACACAAACACACACACACACACACACACACACACACGGTCCTCTGAGTGCTGAGTGATTCTGTGGAAAATGGCCTCTTGGAAGTTTAGCTTGTGAAATTAAGCGGAGTCTGGTGCTGCCTCAAACCTTTCGCGGTTACAGTAACTGATGCACATCACCGTGCAGAAGAGTTTCCCAATGGGGAGAGTTTCATTCCAACATTTTCTATCCAAGCGTTCAAACTCATCTCTTATGTCATGCTTAAGAGTGAAGTTTATTATTAATAGAGATGAGGTTATTTCCTGCACTCGCTCAAAGAAATGCTTTCACTCTTCAAAACTTTGGGATGTTCAGTAACCACTTAAACAAAGTGGCATTTCATTTCCACAGCAGAGAAACAAAACAACTTTTTCGTGGTACACACAAACCTTTTAAATCAATTGTTGACTGTAAGAGGAAGCTTAAAGAGTTTTGTAAGATGCAAAGACACAATCCTCGTCTTGTGAATTTATAAACACTATATGCACCCTTGTTGAATTCAAAACACTAAGAGGGTTACATAGCCACAAGCGTCCTTGGTCTGGTATGACCAGTAGTTTATAGGGACAAATCTGGGAATAGATAAAGTGTAACTGACATTAATCAGTACATCTTCTGGCTTAATGACTGTAGTTAGCAAGGATCTATATAACTTCGTCTTGCACAAGACCATCTTCATTAAAAGTAAGAAGGGACGAGGGACACTATATCATTGTTTATGTAAATTTCCTGTTATCAAAGATATTTTTGATTATGATTTTCTTTTATGTCTATTTGGTTAATTTCCTTCTGTAGATCACTTGATGACTGACAAGACAAAGGGGATCTATTTTTGTTATAAGCATGCCAAATATACAATATGTTGGGTTTTGGAAAAAAAAGCTGAAAACATTTCTCAGTAAGTGGTTCAAATTATTTTAAATTTGCAAAAATAGGCAAACTTTGGACTATTTCTTAAAGTTAAACTGCCTTACAATATTTAATATGTCTGACATAGATTAAAAACAGTACAAACACACAGGTTAAAGAAAGACCTATCATTGTTTGGCTGTCATGACTGGGTCTGAAGGATATCGGGACCGTACCTGGAAATACCATGAGTTCCTCCTGCGTTACCATGGTGATGGTGAGTGGCCTGGCTGTCACAACAAATCGGTAGAGGGGAGACGTGTGCTCTCCGTCTGTCACAGTGAAACTGAAACCTCCAGATTCCTCACCTGGAGGAACAGAAGAGTTTCGGATGTGAGTTACAGCTCATTCATTTAGTTGCTCAGTTTAAAGATTCAATTTTAACTCCTGTTGTAAAGATACACTTGTGAGAACTTGTTTTTGGCTGGGAGGGTCCACTACGCAAAACACTCAGATTTTGTTCTTTCCTCTTATATTTTGATTCATATTATGCCACATATTCATATTCATTTATTATATTACTAATTCTGAAAGCAGAATATAATTTAAAACTTGTCGTACAGTTGTAGCCCAGATGGAAACTACACTTTTATCACAATAAATGTTCTTTTATTACAGTTTCTGCTGTATCAAGACACAAAATTGCCACAAGGTATCTGTGGGGTTCTCATAGTGTTGTTGATCAGGACCAATGGTTATTATTATTACAATTTGATGATCTTCCCAGGTATTGACAGTTCTGCAGACAAGCGCTGAGATTGTAGAAGGTGCTTTAAGAAATGTACTTGTAATACCCGCAGTCTCGGATAGAGGTCGCTATAGATCATAGATTCAGACACTATAATGGATGAAAAACCTTTCAAAAAGGCAGTGAGAGGCATCACAGTTACTTCCTGTAGTCCTCGTGGTCCTCACCCTCATGAATGAAGATGACCTCCCCTCTGTTTATGTGAGACTGTGTGAAATTGAGGATGCCCTCTTCGGGCGCCTCTTTCAACGCCACCATCCCGTTGGTGGGCACCTCGACGTTGTAAACCAGTTCCTCCGCAGGGGTATCCTCGTCGTCAGTGTTCAGCATGCTGGAGGTGATATCAGCTTCCTCTCCAGCGAGAACCTGTGAAATATCAAAGACGGTGGGAGAGAGAGAGAGAGAGAGAGAGAGAGAGAGAGAGAGAGAGAGAGAGAGAGATAGAGAGAGAGAGAGAGAGAGAGAGAGAGAAACAGAGATGAATAGAGAGAAACAGAGATGAATAGAGACCACAGATTACTCAGTCTGAGTTATGTTGGGAGGATTTTGATTCCAGCCAGGGAGGTCAGGAGTTTACCTTCATAACAGATATAAATAAATTATAGGAATGAAAGACAAACAGATCCTACAAACATCCAACCTCCAAAGTAACTATTTAAAAAGTTGATTATTTCTCAGTGGCAGTCTAGACGCTCCTGTTATCAGAAGATGGAGCACATCAGCACGGGGCTGAATGACTCTGCCTGGTTGGAGGGGCTTTAATGGACTTCTAATGGTTGGCTGGCTGAAAGGAGCATTAATTGAAAGAAATGGGCCAGATCACCACAAAGACATTCTTAAATAGCTGGATTCAGTTGGGAGAGTGAGCCGAGGGTGCCTCGCAGTGAGAGGTACATATTGATCTGGAAAGCCATTCGCCTGCTGATGCCTCTCCCGCTCCCCTTCTTTCTCAGGACTTGGGATGAGGAGCGAGAAGCCTCTGGCAAGAGGAAGAGGAGAGGCCCCGGTTGTGAATATTAAAGCTTCAGGTGTCAATCAGTTAGAGGCTGTTATATTTAGAAATTCTTTCTGTGGCATATGTGTCAAGTGGTATTCTCTGAGGAAGCACTTGTAGAGTAATTACCTTTTTTGGTGCACTAAGTCTCTCTCAACCTGCCGTATCTACGCTTGTGCCAGTTATTAATTCCCTAAGCGAACGATAATGACTGACCGGCCTTAGAGAGTGGGTGTGTGAACCTGTGGCGTTCATCTGTGGGTTGCATGTGTAAGTAATGAGAGAAATAACCGTTGAGAAACAGCAAAGGCTTAAAAAGTCAACCTGTCTAATAGCTGTGGTAGGCTGGAAACTACCTAGTGAGAAAAAAAGATATCTCTACTTCTATGAGGGATTTATCTGAAGGTTAATTCAGGTGCAATGCTAATGTTTATCGGGGGCCAAAAAAAATGAAAAAGGGCAGCAGATGTGTGTGGTTGGGGAACTGGCCTGAGAAAGTTATGTTACATCTCACACAAGAGGGTACTTCACCACGTTTATTCCACTGGAAGAGCACCCTTGAGAGCACTTTATCCCGCGAGTCCAAGAGCCTACAGCCATGCTAGCAGCTCTGTGAGGCTGTATAGGCAGAGCGCTGCTTTTAGCTGAATGCTAATTTCAGCATGGCATGCTAACAAGCTCACAATGAAAGTGCTAACAAGTTGATGTTGAGCATGTTTTAGCAGGTATAATGCTTAACGTGTCTGACAGTTTCATGCTCACTTTTGCTAATTATCACTAAAATCGAGCAAAACCACTGATTTCCTTTATGATACAACGCCAAGTAAAACCAGACTTATTGCTAATCTGTACAATAATGCAGGGAACATCAACACACAAACTGAAGCCCACATAAATGAATCATGGCATAGTTACTTTCTATTGTATCGCTGTTGATGATGAAATACAAAGTAGTGATCTATTAAAATGAAGAGTGATCCTAAAACAGAAATGTTTGGGATCAGTTAAGTATCATTTCCACATCAATCCACATATCAATAATTGGAATGTCACTACTATTGGATATATTTTGTCATAAAAGAACGTATAGGACACATTTTGACCTGATTTAAGGGATCATCAAAGTGAGATTCACTCTGAGGGGGACATAAATGTCTGCATCAAATTACGCTGCAATCCAGCAAATGTTTTTTGAGATATCTCCTCAAAAATGTTGATCTCATAGTGCTAGTGGCAAAAGTCAGGGTGTAGTTGTTCAGGTCTTCTGACGTGGTGCACTAAATGACAGCCCACATCTATACTGCTACACCTCTTATGTGGCTAAAAAACATGTGTTCCAGTTCCTCCTTTTATATACTTTCAAAGTCATAGATATTTTTCATGTTTTGGAGCCAAACATAGAGACCAAACAAACCGACAAAATTGCTGGGTCTTCCAATCATCTGTGTCATTTCTGGTATTTCAGACCCATCTCGACTGGTTCAATATAACAAATATGTTGTGAAGTGTATAATTTGGTTGCCTTCCAGTCCACTTCTCATAACATCCCATTCAGTCCGACACTCCATTAGAGCTTTATCGCCGACATCCGTTCGAAGCTGTAATCCATCATTACAGCCTTTGATTGTGCCTCTGCTCCTCTCAAATGATAACTTTTAGAACTGGCGACAACTTCACAGACAAGTAGGAGTTGAGATTGTCTGTGTTCACGCACAATTTCTCCTGCTGTACATTAAAGGGATCATTAAAAGCAGGATCTTATATAACGTCTGGAAGTTGTGTCTCTGTGTTCTTGCCTTAAAGTGACAACGGTGAGAAATGTTGTCCTTAACCTTTAAATGAATACTCAGGAATTAGACATAAAGAATATGTCAGATGCAAATATTTATAAAACATTTAGCACGACATGTATTATATCATTAAAAGTACATGAGAAGCTTTTTGAAGAAAACTGTCTACTTTGTGGCATCTGGATGGAAGCAGCAGAAATAGAATGATGGTTTTCTAATGTGACTATTGTTCAAACATTATGAGCACTGACTTGACGATTAACATGTCACAATATGTCTAGACATCTGAGATAGGATTAATGAAGATAAAATAAACCATTATTGATCCCTACAGGGGGAATTGATTGTTACAACTGCACAAGGACAGAAAATAAGCACAGAGAAATGGAGAAAGAAAATAAAAACAAGTGGAGGTTTATGAAACTAGACAGCGGTGATCAATAGCAGCAGAGTCATCTCGGTGAAAACCAGACTAAATCTGGCTGAAACATTTTTAGACGTCTAAGTTACATATTACTATTGTTTCATCAGCATTTAAATTACTATTTTTGAACGTGCACTGAGCCCTGCCAGCACTGAATATAGTCATTTAGATGCTTCCTGGGCAGCCTTGGGTGTGGGTAAGCCGAGGTGCTGATGTTTGGAAGTAAGCAGGTGGCTAAATTTGGGATAATCCCTGGACAATCAGGAAACGGACGTGTGTGAGGCCTGCCGCTTGCACTAAACACTAAAGTACACCCGAATCTGATGAAGAAATCATCTGGAAGTTGTTAGGCATAGCTTGATATGTAGGCCTGTCACTATAATGACGTCATCGACTTTATCATACATGTTTCAACTTTTTGGAGGTATCTTATCGACAGAGCAAGGGAGTCCATTTTAATTATTGTTTTGGTTGTCTGGTTTTATTTTATTTATGAATCTATTTAGAATATTTTAAACAGTTCATCCAAAAATGAAAGTTTAGACATTATCTACTCACCTCCATACTGATGGAAGTTGGGTGAAGTTTCAGAGTCCATGTAATATTTTAGGAGCTGATTTTGGATACATTTTTTTCACCCTTGACGTGTGGGCCAGCTTGTGCACCTATTTCAGAGGGGGTGCTCGCCAACGCTTTTAGCTCAAAGTGAGGATTTGAGCTTAAGAAGTGTGTCTTTAACATGTTTTCTAATCAATTTGGGAGCTCTGATCTTTACCAGACTTGGATTTTGCCAAACAAGCTGTATGGCGTCTCCAGCTTCTTCAGTTGTTTGGAGTTGTGAAGCTCCAGAAATGTTTTGTGGACTACAAAACATCACTTGAGGAGAGTAGAAATTGACAGAATTTTCACGTTTGGGTGAACTGTTCCTTTAACATTTGTCTCACATTCCAATTCAAATGTGTTAATATTACTAAAAAATAAAAACAGCCCATTTATTGTCTCATTTTCCTAACATATTATCTGAAAATGTTAGTTTTAGTTTTATTCTTAAAAGTTATTTTTGGGACAATACATCGTCTAACAAATGAATGAAGAGGGAAGAATGTCACCTCATCCCACTGTGAATAATACTCTAAGTCAGTGTTAGGCTGCAAGGATATTTTGATATCATATGGGCCTACATCAGCATTTTATCCTCTCTGCTGCTGAAGCCTGCGGAGAACCTGTGATTTCAGGCTTTGTCGAGCCTCTACCTCCTCTGGGCTGTTTACGTCTCAGGCCTGCAGAAAGCAGAGCTGGAAAGTTTGTCTGGGAGCACAACCTCCGGTGGGGGTGTGGAGACTGAACCCAAAAACTCAAATCTGGACTATGTTAGGAAGGTTGAAGTGGATATGCTTGCCTCGAGGCAGAACACCCACCATCCCCTACACATCACGGATGAGACAGATGCTCTATGCTTTCCCTTCCCTCTGTTTTATCCCTCCCCTTATCGAGAGACATAAGAGGCTGATGGTCCTTTTCATAGCTCTTGACATGCTATGCAGAGATGACTTAGCTGATAATAGCGCCACCATTAAGGAGCATTGTCGCAGGAAAACTAGTGTTACAATACCTCGCCATTATTCTTCCACAGCAGCTAGGAGAGCTAATGTTGTGGAAAAGGTGGGAACTGGATAAAATATAGTCTTAATTTGGAGCTCTTAAAAAGATTCAGAAACCAGATGCATTGACGCCCTGATGCAACCAGGCTTCTAAATGGGACACTCCGGGCTGAAAAAACAACTTCCACAGTTCTCTCCAGTTTCAAGAACCCCTGATTGGTGTGGTCAGAAGTGTGCTTTGTAGCACCTGTTACCACTTCCAGCAGTGATATCATTTGGTTCAGGAGTGCACCTGTACATTACTGCAGGAGGGTGAGGAGCTGAACCGCAGGAGGTCAGCTGAAGGATCTTGTGGGGGTGTGATGTCACTTTTTGAACTTGCAATTTGTTCTAGACATCGAGCGCAAAATTAAATTTGAGGAACCCGAAGCACCAATGAGTTTATGTACACGAGAAGACTTTATAAGGAAAGATGTGTGAAATATAGTTGGTAAAAACAGAAACCAGTTACCTCTCTTTTCTCCGTAAGGAAAAATCATCTTTCTAACAGAGGCGTGCGTAAAATGTATGATTTCTTTAGATGATAAGCTTGATGGCCTAAACAACAGACTATATATTTAGTGTTGATGTGTCTAAATCTGTGGACTATTTTCAATACAAGCTTAATCTTAACGAATACATAAAAAATAGCTAATTACGTGCTTAGTGCCAAACTATGCCAGAGGAATTACAGGAAAAATGCCTTGGACTTTTTTTTGGCTTGTTTCCAGTGTTTTCCATGACTTTCATTTCTAGGGAGTTTGAATTTGAAATGTTCTTTGATTGATAGTCAGTTGCTTTACCAATCGATTATGGAATAATCATTATTAATATATCGAATATAGTATGTTGGATGTATTTGGACATATTGAGGCTAATATATCTTATCAGTTTAATGTCTTTTTGGATCCTGGGAATTACTTGTCTTTTAATTAAATACATTTTCACATACAATTTTGTATTTTTCTTTTGATATATCTTAATGCCAAGTATTTGTTACAAGATACCTTCTGATCTATCTGTGCCCATCTCTGACTGTCAGTTAATACATTCTGTTAAATTCTTAACTTCGGTTAATCGAATAATCGTTGATCATTAACATCTCTAGTCATTCTCAAATCAATCGTACATTTTTTTAAACGAGCATTGTGAATTAACTCTACACCAGTGAATTTCCCTGATCAACTGATGCGAAACAGTGCTTTATATATTTTGACACTAATAATTATTCTAGCTTGTGATGAGGCTGATAATAATCATGTATGCAAAACTGACCTATTGTGCTGAAATGCAATGCTGTACTCTGGACTTTCACTGGAGGAATAATAATAAAAAAGGGCTTCAGTATTTAAAATGAGGTCAGGTCACTGGGTTCGAAGTATAGTCTGTACTAGATGTGATGGACATTCTTTACAGTGCAGAACTCACTCCCTAACACTAGATGGCCACATCAGCCCACGCTGCACCCCAGCGAGGCACCAGGCAATCTAGGGCAGGTAATCTGAAAAATGGCCTTGCAAATTCATGGTTTATATATAAATCAATGCGTTTAGCACCAAAGAAGAAGGGCTGCAAATTTAATTTGATCAGACACAATGGCCGATATTTCATTTGCAGGCAGTAATGAAGGAGCTGCCACGGGCAAATGACTTAGTTTGCTGATGACTCAACAGGATACCAAACCGGCTCTGAAATCTTGGAGACTCTGAGGGGCGCCAGATGTCTGTATCCCAAGCTGCCAGGCAATCCAACATCTTGTCTGGTTTAAGTATAAGGGACACAAGGGTGTGTATCTAACTCTATATCGGGGAGTGGGCCAGTAAAGGTGTACAAACTATTGGAAAAATCAACAAGGAAGATGACTTTCAATGCCTGAGCTGTTGTGTGTGTCCATGAAGAAAAGAAGACAGTGGTGGTGTTACATTTCAAGCTTTCCATCTTCAGCGATGGCATATTACCACCCAAATACCTGTAGTAACGATTTTACATCTCTGTATCCTGATGAAGAATGTACTTCATCCATCACTAGCAAGATAGATTGATACATAAACAGATGGATAGAAAAAGAAGATAGGCTGTCAAAAAGTCACACTAACCCAGTGGGACAGCTGTTCAGAGATACAGAAAAGTTGAGTAGAACCAGGCCGAGACAGAATGTAAACCCTAATCGAGACCAGATGTATCCCACAGACTGGGCCAAATGGGATCAATGGTGAGCTTTAACAGAGGCCGATCACGGCCATGTTAGTCATCTTGTCTGATCATCTGCTGCAGAGGTCACTACACACACACGCTTCCTGCCTTAAATCAATCCAAGTGCCGCTGGGTCAGCCTCGGCTCTGTGTGGAGAGACGTCCATATATTATTGTGTTACATTCTGCAGCCGCAGCAGAGCAGGCACAGGGATTGGATGCCGCCCTCACTCTGCCAGAAAGCCGTGGTCTTGTCGACCATCTTGGTTTTCCAAAAATACGGGTTGCCAGGGAGACGCGGAGCCGCAGGCAGAGCAGGGAGGGCTGAATGACACAGTTGGTTTCCAGTTCTGTGAGCTGATTATTGCTGGATTTTTCCAACTGCCTGCCTACTCATACAGTATAATCTACTTCATTGATGTCTCAAAACTTCTCCTTCGTAATGGATGTAAATCACTTTCAAAGTGTGTGGCAAAAACTCTCTGAACCTGCTGTAGATTCAATTAAAAAAAGATGCAGTTACATCAAATCCTTTATAATTACAACAGTTATTTTGGTGATTTTTTTTTTGATGGAATTTGAGAAGAAACATATAGCTAAGATCTGCCTACAATGTAGAAAATGTACATGCTAACACTAGAAGGAGAGTAGTTTTATGCACATGTAATTGAAAGAAATCTGAAATATATCTATTTAAAGTTAGATTTTGGTGTGAGGTCTTGATAGTAGCAGACATATATGAGAGAGTACCTTGACAGAAAGACATTATATGACATAAAATATGTTTTTAATACATGTTAAATATTTGAATGTTTTTCTAAAGAATGTACTTCTAAATCAGTGTGCTGTAATTTATATTTCAACTTAGTCTCCAAACACATAATATGAATACCGGTAGTTAAAAGCTGGTGTTTAATGAACAAATGTGTTTTACATGACTATGTTAATAAGAGATAGCCAATAATGAAAACCCATTAATTATACTCATTTAATATAGTTGCATGGTGATAAATAACACCCTCAAGCTAGTCCATCACAGGCTGAAATATGTTTCTAAATTACATATTCCATATTTAAAATGGCATCATTTTATTTAAGTCGAGTGTTCAATATGGGGTGTTGCACATGATGCAGTAACAGATCCAGGGTTAAGTATAGGCACCATGATAATGACAGTATGTTCCTTCACTGGCTGCATGCTCTAGTGCATACTGAGTAGGACAAGGCAATGACCTTACAGTAATATCACAATATTTTTAGAATTAAAAAACAGGCAATAGCAATAAGTTACATATTATACATGTAACATACCTAAATGATGTTAGTAATGTCATGTATTACTTACAAGACTCAATGTAGTTATTTTAACCCAGAGTTTGATCTTTTCCTAAACCTTACCAAGTAGTTTTGCTTCCTAATCCTACGCACTCTGTGACCGTTTGACAATGTTAAAACATTCTAAAAGTCATAATGTGACTGTATGTGGACTGTTTGTCTGCAAAAACTATTTTGAAAGTCTAACCGGACATTGTATATGATGTATTAGTGCGAAGGCAAAATAAGGCAAAATATCCTCTCATATCATGCTGAATATATAATATCGATGTTTTGCCCAGCCCTCGGATATCTGCACGTTTGCGACTGTGTTAAAATTGACACATATATTGTTTAGCTCAAACTTTACTTCAGCATCGACTGCATGCAGGTGTAAATCACGGCCCTGTATACTTATGTGTCTAACATGATTAACTTATTCATCATATTTTGGAACAGTCAGGGTGAGAATATGCTAATCCACTTCTATTTCATGGCTCTTTATAAAAAACAAAAAATATGCTTTGGAGGCCACTGCTATACAGATGCAGTCCGCCCCACCGTCTGTGAGGAGGTCAGTGTTCTACTGTGTCCCAGTGAAAATTCCCTGCATTTATTGTACACACTGCATGAAGTGGATTTAATTCTCAGTTCATCCAGGATTCATGGCAGCGGACTGTAAGCGCAGCTGGGTCTATTCAGTATAGATGTGAGAAAGTTCAGCAATGAGCACATGAGTTCATGCAGAGTTCAGAGTCCATTAGCTCTAAAAATGATTTCATCTCAACTTAAACCTCCAGTGAAAGATGTAGACATAAGATTTTATCAGTTGTTATGAGCGCCTTTCATTCATTTCGTATTTTTGTGTGGTGGTGGGCATTCGACCAATCATGCAGTGTCTGGAACAGGTGGAAATGCCCCACATCGGCGGCGAACTGAACTTATCTTTTCCACGGTTTCATCTTCTTAGATGAAAAAATAAAAAAAATCATTCTATTGTTTTGAAAGGTCACAGAGAAAAAAGCTGTTTCTTTCTACTTTCACATAAAAAGGTGGCGGTTGCGGTCAGCTTGAATTCTCATCAGCAGAAGCAAAACTGAAGGAAAAAATGATCCAGTAAACCAAAAGTTTACGTTTTATAGGTATGAAAGACTTTTCCTACAGCAACGTTTCCATCCAGTTCACCCACCAAGTTTGTTGGAGGAAAAGCTCACACTAACAAATGCACATTGAAAGAGCAAAACATTACCTCCAGTCCCGTGTTACGTGTCAGTTTTGGCGGCTCGTCGTTGACGGGTATGACAGTCACTGAGATGGTGACGGGGAGGCTCCGGCGCCCAATCTCATAAGCCGTGGCAGAGAGTGTAAAACTGTCCTCTGTGCTCTCGGTGCTGTCATGCATGTAGTATATGTGTCCATGTTTCATCTGGAGGAGACAAAAAAGGGATCCAGGTGTCACTCAATTCTGATTTAGACCTGAATGGTAGGAAACATCACAAAATAGGCGGAGGCTGGATGAGATGAAAAGGTGGAATACATTTTTACAATGTGACTGTGTCTCTTAAAACACTTATCCAAAGACCACTGCCTTTGAGAAACCATGAGGCCATCGCATGGTGGTTAACTTGGACAAACTCCAGTCAGAACTGGAAGAAAACAAACTGTCTTGACATAGTTTCCATCTCTCTCTTAATTTCCTAATTTTAGCTGTCTGATACTCCACTTATTTCATAATATCCAGTTTACTAATTGTTTACATCACGTCTGAGCCCATGAAAACATTGTATAATGTCTATTGTGGCTTCGGGGATCCTGACTGTCTCAGCTTTGGCTCGGAAAAAGTCTGCTTTTCACAAAGTGCCTGAAGAGTTTGAAATGTGTGGGCGTTAACAAGACAGGGAGTATCTTAGGAAAAGATTATGTCATTGCATCATGGGAAAGGTAGGATCAAGGATTTGGACATTTACTCATACTAGACAAAAAGTGATGATGTCTTGGTCTCCATGGTTTTGTCTGTCTGTTGTGAGTCTGTGGTCTTTATGGGAAGCAGTAAATATTGACACTGTTATATTGTTTTGTTTTGTTTTCTGTCTCATATTCTCTCTATGTATGGTCTAAGAGGGTTGGTTCACTCAATATGTTAATTTGCTTGATATTCATGAGCTAGTGAAATTTCGTCAGTCAAAGAGACAGAGAGACATTTGTTACTTCTGCTGTTTGAAAGTTAATCAGTTTGATATTTTGGAAGAATATGCTCTTTTTCTTTAACTGTTGTGTCTGAAAAACCTTACAGAGACAATTCATATAGAGATAGTTGACTAATAAGATCCGTTTGGTTACCAGAAACACTGAAATCTTGTCAGAGGTGAGTTGTTGCAGGAAGACGAGGAAACATGAGTCAGAGTTAGGGAGAGGAGTTTGGAGTTTATTTCTCAAGTCATGGCTGAATACTTAAAGAATTTTGTCTCTCTAGATGAGGCAACAAATGTAACCGCTCAGACTTCTCTTGTAACTAAATGGACTTTATTATCTCAATAAAGGTCTCTCTCCTTAGGAAATGTTTCCCTAATGTTGTCACATACTTCCAAAACATACATAGCAAAATCAGTGGCAAAAACTTAGTAACTTAGTGGATGTAACTTTGATAGAAGGACTACATTGCAGCCATTGCAGATGTGTGGCAGCTGCCAGCTAAGGCAACCTACTAGGCTGAATCCAAAACTTTTGATAAGTTTAAATCATTTACCCACCCAGACATGTAAACATAGGTCCGAGTTTAAAAATTCCC
>OMLP01025506.1:16418-45387 GCA_900302685.1 Spondyliosoma cantharus | reverse complement strand
AAAATTCCCCTTTAAAGGTCTTTAAAGTTTCACAGTCTGTTATAACTTAAGGAGACTAACATCTCTGTGCAGTTCACACAATATCTTTTGTTGTCCTAAGGAGATAATATACAGTATGTTTTCAATGTTTTAAGATAAAGGCTATAATCAGATCTTGAAGTCTGGGAGCAGCACAGGAGAATGTCCCCTGCGGGACGAAACCTTGAGGGAAACCAGATGCACAAAGGAATCAGTCATCCAGTGTCAAGTGAGCTCGATGGAAAATAGCACCTGCGACCAGGCCAAGCCAACTCTGTTGACTATCTGCATACAGAAGAGGAATCTCAGCTCCCACTACCCTGTGTTCTTGTTTCTCGGTCTTGTTGTCCTATCTGAATCAAATAAGCTGCCTACATAATATTTTCAGCGTCCTTCTTTGTACGGAGACAATTGAAACTTTGTCTTGAAAAAAGCCACTAAGCTGCTGCGATGACAGGACCTGCTTCAGAGAGCAGGAAGTGCCAAATGGATCCCATATGACTGACAACCCTCTGGAGTAACAACCCCCATCATCATTACTGATCGGGGAAAGTCAGCGAGACAATCAGTCTGCTCGCTGGGACAATAAACAGTGGGTGGTTGTTGGAGACACGGCTTTCTGTTTTTTTTTGTTATACTGGCCACATTATTTATTTGATTTTCAGTTTAGATTGATGTAAAATCTTAGGTTCTGTGTGCCTACTGTTTTGTTTGGAAAATTAGCAACATAAACCTTGGAAAATGGATCACTTTGTCCTGAAAAACATTGTGTACTCTGTTGAAAATAAAGATGCCTGTGTGGATTTTAATAGGTTTCCATAGATGGAAGACCTAATTGAGACCTGATGGGAGAGCTGAATCTGATTAAAGCAAAGGTGTATTAGAGCAAAGTGACTCAGATTTCCTCTATTTCCTTGGATCCATATGTTACTCAGTGTGTACAGGACTTTATTGTTCAAACCCGGAGTAAAACACAGTTAACGCTGTAGTTAGCAGAATGCCATGACTCAGATGGTCATGCAGACACATCTGGGCCACATGGCACATAGAGTTACTTAACATTCTTGTGGTTGGTGTTTCTTCACATCTTCTGCATGAGCCACTTTCAGTTTTTTCTCACTGTGCACCCCCCATGATACTGTACGCTTACATAACCTCAGTGAATCACCACTACAAATGACTTTATCACAAAATTACTACACACGCCAGTAAGTCCAGTGTCCGTTCCCAGAGGCGAGGGGGGACTTTCTCAGTCGAGCTTGAAAAAAATGCAATAAAACCACATCCGACAATCATTTTGGAACAATTACAGTCTGGTTTAAATGATGCGCAGATTTAGGCTTGGACATCTTTTCTTCAGTATGGTTTTCATTTAGCTGACTTTTGTTCACTCTCTGAATATAGTACATTAAATGCAAACAGAAAGAGAGTACACACAGTACACACATAAAAAAGTCTCCAAGAAGCAGTAAAAAAGAAGAGTTGGTTTTCTACTTGACATTTCCTTAGTGGCAGACGATGATATCTGTGTTCATTTTTGCCTCCCCGCTACCAACGTAATCACGGCTGTGCACTAGACCCATTCGAGGTTACTCACTGGGATCTTTGAGAGACAGTATGAGTGAGTCTGGCAGTAGCAAAGCGCGGGAGTTTTTTGTGCACTCACACATTATTATAGGAATATACCAGGCCAGTTTATTTTGGCTTCAGGCGGTCCAAAGGCATCGTCAGTTTTTCCACAATGGTTCAGCAAAATAGAGAGGAGTCGAGGCAGGCTAGGGCTGGATGTAGGAGCTATAAGATGTGTTTCTAACTAGCTCCACTAAACTATGTGGTCTTTTCAGAACGCATGAGGTTTTTCCACCGGTAACTACTCATGCATTTTTGATATTTTCCTGAAGCTGGGGCCCCTGAACCACATGGAAGGAGACCAGATAACTGAGCTGTAGCAGCTCCCAGATTCCCCATCCCCTCTCTATCTGGTACAACACAACAAATCCAAAACAGCTCTGAGTAGTAGCTGGGGAAAGTTTTATGGTGACGCTTTGCTGTGGTAATCCTCTTGAAAAAACCATCATGATCTAGTCTTATGCTCCCTGGAGTTATTAAGAGGGGATGAATTATGGATTATTGGGTTTTTGGATCTTGTGGGAAGGTTTTGCTCCCTGAGTGATAAAAGTATAATGATCTGTGTGTGCTTTGTATGGACAATCATATTTACTTAATCCTTAAAGTCTTAGGTATTGGGTCCAATGTTTTGGTGGATTTGGCAAAACATGTACACATATGCTAAAGAAAGAGTTTTATTTTACAAGTAATCTTTCTTTTCAGTAAGCAGGGGCAACAAAATGATATAATTTTGAGGGGAAACATCAAGTGGAAGCCACATGGAAAAATAACAATTTAGAGGAGACATACTACGCTAATTTTCAGGGTCACAATTTCATTTTGGGCTACTACTAGAACAGATTCACACTCTCCCAAAAAAACCTAGTCTGCATAAATTATGCAAATGTATGACATGTAATGTGATGACACAAAGTCACAAAATTAAAGGTGGGACTACTGATGAGCCGTTTCTTTGGGAGAGAGGAGATTCTTTTGGTGAGGACTTTGACCTTTCTAACTTTCAAGACCTTTTAAATGAAGAGCAAACTACATAAAACACTGAAGGAAAGGACAAAAAAAAAGTTTAATAGGTCTGCTTTAAGATGATCATATTTCTCCTGGCACTCTGAATGGAACTATAGAAACTGGTACATGCATGCACCAAGAATAATCTATTTAAATTAAGTGCATATATAGGATATATATAGGAGAAGAGCTGGATCATTAGGCAAAGGCAAACAGTCAATTACCTCAATCATTACCCAGCGACAAATCAAGCCAATAACAGTATAGCATAGCATGGGGTAACATTGGGGCGAGGAATGAGACTTTATTTGATTGTTGATTAAAAACTCATTAAGACTTAGTGAGAGGGGGGCTCAAACAAAAGTTAAAAACAATAGTGATATATAAGGAAAAGGGCAGCATTATTTGAACAATGAGGAAAGGGGATGTGATTGTTTAGAGATCTTTGGTGAGACTTTCATAACAGCATTTTTAGTTTTAACTTCTTTCATCGTATCACTACGTACCTCATCCCATGTAAAGTAAGTAAGTTCGTCTCCATGCAGGTCGCGGAGGTCCCCGTGCTGTGGTGACTCTTCCACATTAAAGTCGATGTTTGCTGAGCTGTAGAAGGGATGTGAGATGTTTACAATCTGTGCATTAATTGCCCTGCTGAGGCCTTCCTTCACTGTAAAGTTGAAGGTCTGGACGGGGATGATCCTTGGCACGATGTTCACAGAAATGCGCAGGTCCTCCACAGTTGTAAAACCATTACTGACATCCACTATGAAGGCGTCATTGCCCTGAAAGAAATGGAGAAAGTTATTGAGAAAGATACACCTTAGACACACCAGAGGCTGAGGCTGTACTTTGTCTGATTTTACTCTCACTGTGAATATGATAGGGAACATTGATTCACTACAACAGAACACAGGAAATGACTATCAACCTGGACGGATGCGGAAACGTAGAGAATGCGCCCCTGATTAATGTCCGCTTGAGTGAAGGTGTGAATGTAGTCGAGGACAGGCGAGGCTGTGTTGTCGGAGCTGTTTGTCATCTTCACCACATGACCGAGACGAGGGGGCTCTTTAATGGTGAACACCATCTCTGTAGGCACAATATCAGCCTGATCCACCTAAAACGAAAAGGTATACAGTTGATATATCATGACTTTTATATATAATGATAAACTTGCAGTAGCATTAAGTTGGCTTAATCAACAGCATATGGTACAATGCAGATGAAAATGTGAGGGGGAAAAGCTGCAGACACCACTATCTGTTAAGGTCCATATCATAAGCATTAATTAATAGACAATAAGTTCTGACAAGATGTTTGTTAGCATTAATAAGACTATATCAGTGTTAATAATAGCATGATAAACATGTTTATTATTAGATTATAAGACATTTATAAGGCTTGTAAAGGCATCCTTAGTTAACGGTTAATAAGTGCATAGTTAATTGGTATTAAACATGATAATTGTTATTGATAATGTTATTATTAACACATGTATAGTCTGATAATGTCAGTACTTATAAGGCCCTTATTACCTATTATTGGACACTTATGATGAGGGTCTATTTATTTAGTGAAATGACTTGATGAGCCTTCTGACTAATCAAAAATACCTCTGATTCCCCCACAAATATAAAATTGCCTAATTTTTGCAGACTGGTGTGGATCAAAATTGTCCTCCAATGCAATACAACATGAAAATAGAGGAACTACTTACATCTGACAAAAATAGCAGACTGTTGTGCAACTGTTCCAGTGACATTGGGTAATAAAAAGAAGAAAAAAAACCCAAATCTAATAAGCCTTGGAAAAAGAATTGCCAATTTTCCATTTAAAAACTGGAAGTAGTGTTTCTAGAGTTATATTAAGTGCCATTTATCATTTCATTTTAAGACAGAGAGATTATTGGAAGTTATGTCAATACACTACATTCATGTGTTGTATACTAACCAACAGGCCACAATTCAATTACATGTAAGTGCAGTTCAAACCTAATGTATGGCACATTATCTACTTGGGACACTGACTGTATGGTGAAAACTAAATAAAAAGACATTTGTTTCATCTGGCAACATTAAAGTCATGTAGGACATTTACACGCGAGCAGATTTATGGTCATCCCACTCTGAGAAAATGTAATAAACTCTGGAGCCTGGAGTGTTTAGCAGTCATGCTTGCATCTCACAGTATTTCAAAAGATCATACTAGTTCATTTCATAGTAAGGACACATATTGGAAAAGCTCCCTAAAGCAAAGTCAATATTTTACCTCTTGTAAAGGCCACACTATCAAGACTCTGTTCTATACATATTTCAGTGGTATGCATTTAGGTGTCTAGGTTATTCTCCATCTGATACTACTGATGTAAAATGTATGCACTATGATGAAATTAAAGTTTAATAGAAAGAGCATTTTTCTCTCAGAAATGTCCCTCATCATTTTAAAAATTAAGCTAGATATACAGAGAATGAGTTATGAATAGACCGATAATTTAAACCTCATTAATTGCACTGAAGATGGAGTGCAGGCTGGTTCATCTTATAAATTACAGTGGGCTTCAGGAAGCTCCTCAGGGGATACTTAGTGCACTGTTTTCCACACTTAATAGACTGTAATTTAGTTCATAAACTAGATTAAATGCAGCAACTTTATAGACATATTTAGCACTGCTTTCATGTGGTTATCATGTTGAT
The DNA here is from genome assembly GCA_900302685.1 of Spondyliosoma cantharus. Taxonomy (NCBI): domain Eukaryota; kingdom Metazoa; phylum Chordata; class Actinopteri; order Spariformes; family Sparidae; genus Spondyliosoma; species Spondyliosoma cantharus. The sequence goes on along the minus strand of OMLP01025506.1, from coordinate 40,042 downwards.
TAGAGACAGGGTTCCAAAAAAGAGCAGTGTGATTGAATGAGTCATGTGAAAGATCTGTTTCAGAGGGAGAAAACAACAAACAAATAGAAAATGTTGTGCCACACGATCAGCGCCACACTGTGTAAATATTATATTCGGTCTTGTTTAATGAAAACAAATGCGAGCTTCATAGATTAAATGTCAGCATAAATGTTAACTGTACCTTGGAATCACATAAAGAAACATTAGTTAGTTAGTAAAAACATACTGTGATCAGTTAACATTACCTTGAGATTATCCTTGGTGATGATGGTGTGCTCTCCCTCATAGGAAATGATGACCTCATTGGTTATCACCTCGGGCTCAGAGAAGTAACCTTGCTTGAATATTTTAATCCTGAATGTACCCTTCTCAGAGTATCCTCTTGCTTGGATGGTGAAGCCGAAAGAGTCCTTGGACCTCAGACTCTCATAATTATGTTCATAAGACACCACACCTTTTTTCAGGTCCTCTTGGGTGAACACTGATGCCTCAATCCCACTCACAATTATCCTGCCGTCGCTGGGTGGCGATGTTACCTGGAACTTGATCTCGCTATCGTCTCTGATGTCCAAGTTGGAGTCAGCACTCAACAGAGTGGTGTTGAGAGTCTTGGTGCTACCATGGTCGATGACGATGATTGTGTTGTTTACTACTTGCAGGTAGGGCTCACCCGCCTGAATCTGAAGCAGTGCAGTGGTCTTGTGGAAGCCATCTGACACCTGTAGGGGGAAGCGCTCTCGGTCTGCTCCGTGGTGAATGAAAAGGACGTTTTTATCGTGCAGGTCGGCTTGTGTGAACCGGAAAAGGGACTGGGAAGGATTAGATCTTGAGACAATGTTGCCAGAGAGGATTCCCTCACGAGCGTAGACAATTTGGGTGTCGTTAAAACCTGAGTCTTCATCCTTAAACTGGATGACATCAGTTGTTAGCAGACGCTGACCGTGGCGGACTACATTGAAAACTTTATCCACAACCCTCACAGGTGCATGCTCATTCTTGGATTGGATAGCAATTCTGAAAATGCCATTGAGTCTTTCCTGATTGTCTGAATCTTCTGCTGCTTGATCAAAGGTTGTAAAATGGAATTCATCGCTGCTTGTCTTGGAGCCATCGTGCTTGTAAATAAGCCTGTCGAGCTCAAGGTCTTCATTGCTGAATACTCTTATTGCCCCCTCAAATCTAGGCTGCCCTGGTGGGGAGTCCCTTATCAGTCGGCCATACTTTGGCTGTTGTGTGATCTGGTACACATAATCTGTGGAACCCGAAGACTGCATCCAAAGATAGTTCTTGTTAAGAGTTTCTTCACCACCCTGCAAGACAACCAGCCTCTCGTTCGTCAAAACAGGTGCATGTGCATTGCCGAGGACGTTGATGGGGAATGTGTACAGAGGGGAGTACTGATCATCAGCGAGGACTCTGAACTGGAACTGGTCTGTACTCTGCACTGCTCTTTGCACACGTACCCTGTAGCTAACAGTATTGTCCATAATGTCCCTCTGTGTGAAGATGTCACCCTCAGCCAACTCTCTGTCTGACAACTTAAGACTACCGAGTGTTGGAGGCCTGACAAGAATGTATTTGACCGTTTGTGGATCTGGGTTTTTCCCATTTACTTCGGCTTGAAGCTCTGTGAGTCTGATTGTTTGCTGCTCACCGGCCTGCATCTCCAGTGCAACCAAGTTAGAAACTTTCACTTGTGCAGGATTAATCTTGACTATGAAGGTGTTGTTCCAGAGGGAGAACTCTCCCAAGTGGACGCTGAACTCGATCCGCTCGACCACAACATCTTCTTGGTCACTAGAGTCTGTGCTGACATATCTCAGGCTGTTTTGATCCAGATCGGATTGATGGAAAGTTGTAACCTGCTTGTATGTTCCACCACTTGTCATTACCTGTAGCTCTCCAAACATCAGAGGTTGTGTGATGTTATACATAATGTCTCCATTACGGGGATGAGCGAGGACAGCCAGATTTTGAACACCAATGGATGCGTTGCTTCCTTGAGTCAAGAGAAGGCCAATGTTGGTGACAACCGTCATATGTGGCGGTGTTACAGACAATTTAAAACTAGTCGAATGACTTACTGACTGTCCATCAGACACCTCCAAGGTGATTTCAGCAGCACTACCACCTCTGTGTACAAAGTAGATATTTCCATCTTTCAGCTCCCTGCAGGTGAACTCTGAGATGCTGCGTCCTGGATGCTGACCATTTTCCAAGTAACCAACATCTATGGAAGGCTCTGAGGTTACAGTTACTACTATTTCATCACAGCGGGTGTCAGAATCCATGATTTTAATGAGGGTGGGGCTCAAACGGGTCCTTCCGTTTTCTGTGATGGTGATTTCCCCTCCACCAAGTTGTGGTATATCATTGACAGGGAGAATTTCAATTGGGACGACATACTCACGAGGAGTTTTTAAACATTCTGGAAGATTGCTGTTACTATTAACAACAACCTCTAACTGGATCTGATCTGCATGCCTCTCATTTCCATCATGCATATACTTGATTTTCTTATTGACAACATCGAGAAGAGTGAACTTTTGTGTACGTCTTGTGTTAGTGTTAATATCAACCAAGCCATACCAGGGATCATTCTGGAGAGAAAAGATGATCTCCGACTGACGAATTCCTGCAGCACTGAGGTCAAATGTCGGCTTTATGTGGCTGATATCAAGAAAATCTTCGCCACCTTCAGGCACTAGTACTGGAGTGACGTCAAGAAGTTTTCCTACATTTTTGAATATCTCTGGTGTGTCATCTGTTGGGTGACAATGCTGTTCATTGAAGTCCATATTGACATATCGGATGCGAACAGGTGGAGAAGTTGTGGTTGACTCTGTGTCATAGTAACTTGAGTAGTCGTAGTCTTCTCCTTCACATTTTACATGAACATCTTTGGTCACTAAAGCATCCTGCAGGCTTCGATCCTTCTGGTTTACTTTGATTTCCCCCAAGCAACCAATGAAGGATTCGGCTGTCATTTCCTCCTCTGCACGATTTAAGGAACCGCTGTCACGAAAGACATCCTTCATTTTCCCCTGGATGCCTCCTAAATACAAGTTCCCAACCAAGTCCAATTTTTGTGACTTGTCCAGAGGTAGGGAGGAGGACTGGCTATCTACATTGATAACAAAAGATTCCTGACTGACTTGAACTTTAACTCTGTGCCACTGATCATCATCCAGTTGCACTTGGGTATTGTCCAGTACCTCCGCCCCACTGCCTAGGTCCAGCATACCTCTGAGAAAACCTTTAACAACACCAACAGCGATGAAGTCTGACTCTCGGCCAGGGTGGAAAATGAGCAATGCATCTTCAATGGTGGTTTTCATCAGGAACTCTAAGACCCTTGGAGCACCACTAGCCCCACTCCAGGTTGGGAAGGACACAAAGGAATCAGGAGTGCTGAAACTAGTTGCCTCCCCATCACCAGCCTCAAACTCACTGCTGCAAGATTCCTTTGTGTCTTGGCATTGTTTAAACAACATGCCAAGAATATCAAACTGATGGGACTCAAATTTGACCTGAGTCATGCAGCCACGGAAAGGGGGGATGGCATTGCTGAGGTAGGGTGTATCCAGGTCTCCTGTTCCTCCAAGCCAGATGCCCTGGTCAATATTGAGCTCTTCTCCGTCATCATCCACAGGAACATATGTTGGGTAGAGCTCGTCAATTGTCATTGTGAGTTTGCCATCTTGGAGCGTGAGTGAGATCTTGTGTTCCAGGAGGTTGTTTAGCTGTACTCCCTGGGATGAGGTCAGAATCACCTCCCCTGCCCCCATATTCATCCGTGCCTATGGGGAAACAAAAATATTTTATTTAATTTAATTTAAAACTCACGATTTATTTTTCAAATACATAATGTTGCATGAACTGTAAATCATTTTGGGCCGTTCCAACCTAAAAATGCAAGTTTAACAGCTGCTTTAGCTTGAATAAAGAATTCAATTTGAGAAAACAGGTTGAATAAACTTAAGATGAACCAACAACTGTTCAGTCACACAGATAAATATTACAAACAAATTTGTTTACTTTTTACATTTTCTAAGTTTGAGGACTCAGTTCTTCATTTTGCACAATAAGCAGCTGTTTTTCTTGGAGCTGCTTTGTTCTAGCATTGGTACAAAGATAATGTAAACCTGCTCCCAGTCAATTTATAAAAAATATCCGGGTAAGTAGTCATGATTTTCATTACTGTGAAAACAACCTTGACTTTCTTCAAAATGTAGCCTTTCAAAGACACATGGCAAATTTCTTTTCCATATGATTTCTTTAAACTATGAATAAGAAGTGTGTGTTTTAACTCTCGAATAATGCATGCTGACAAAGTCTGCTAATATATCATGTTTCTTTATTCACTTATTGCATTTTTATGAGTTGATTGAACTCTGTAAAGCACATCCATTCAACTCATTATTTAAAGTCAAAAGACAAATTAGAAGAACTTGTCTTTATAAGTTCCAAGGTTGTGTAAAAAAAGAATCAAGACATTTTAAGTTTGATCAACTTCAATAAGTACAACTTGTATATTTACATGAAGTTAATCAGAAATGATGAGTTGATTTCAATACGTTCTGGCATTTGATGGGTTGAGTTTTTATGGACAGCACATTGATGGGATTCATGGATAAAGGGAATGCCTTCTCTAAATATGAATGAACACTACAAGACCATATCTATTATAGATGATAATTCCAACCCAAATACTTGTATCAAAGCTCAACATCATACACTTCTCACTTACCCCTTACCTTTGAGTTAAAGCTTCATTTTACTGTAATCATTTATGATCTAGGCAGTGTGTCTACAACCCCAGAAAATTGTATGCCCAGAGTGTTGACTAAGCTATAATCTATGAATTAACTAGTCTGCGTTTTTCTTAGTTAAATGACATGATTCTTACATGTGCATGACAGACAAGGAAATTACATTTTTTCTTCTAATATCATGCGCAGGAACAGAATAAAAAAGATAGGTAATGGTAATATTTTCTTGTATTAGCCATACCCTGAGAATTCAGCTCATTGGACATGTAGATATGTTGTCCTTTGTGGTGAAAATCTGTATGAATCTCTGTGATAGCACACCTAATGCTAATAATGCTGCTTTCTGAAGCTGTGAAGTCATTAATTATAGATGTGAAATGTCATGGTTCTCATTCCAGTGAGACAACTAGAGAAGACAGCAGAAAAATCAAATCAGTTTAGGTTGTTGTCAAAGTGGCACCTATTAAATGTGTCAGAGATGTGTCCCGAAGCTGAGTGGTTGTCAGAACAACATTTAATGTAACACTACTCACAACATATTGCAAGGGATGTTTTGAGGATCATAGACAGAGAATTTAAGTAGGTTATTATCCAAGTGAAATAATAACACTGATATCATTTGTATGCATTTTCTCTGCTTTAAATGATCTTTCAGCAAAACAAGACAGAACAAGAACACCCACTCATTGGAAACTGAGCACATAATAATGGAAATAGTATACTTTGACATCAAATTTACATACTTTTGTAGCACTCCAATTATTTTTTGAAATTATTTTCCACTTGCTTATCCTTCTGGAAGGAAATAAGTAGCAACATTACATTACTGCTTTTCCTATTTCAGGTAATTCTCTCAAGCTTCTTTAGTACAAAGCAGCCATCTTAATGCCTCTTATGAGTTAATTTAGTCATATTTTTCTCCTATTTAAATTTTATTCCAGTATTATCCAAGTTCTGCTCTTTGATTTGACAGTATATTAGGTGCTGTCACTAGTTCCTCTTAAAAAATAGTGCTACTCTAAGGGCTAATTTAGCAATTTTGGCATATCCACATGGGAAATCTCTTACCCAGATGTGAACAAAAGGATATTGCTCATTAATGTATGTAATTCACATGTAAAAATCTATATTGTTTATATGAAAAATTTCATTCATACATTAAAAAAGCAAATCACATGTGAAAATGTGGAATTCACATATAAATAAGATATATATATATATATATATATACTGTATATATTTTCAATTTGAAATTGTACCTAGCGTGTGAAAATAGCCCAAAAATATTAAATTCACATGGGAAATTGTGATGATTTCACATGTGACAGTGTGACAGGGAAAAGCTTTACCAATTAGCTAAACTCAAAGGGATGCAACAATGCTCTATTATAATGTCTATTAATATTTCAGGCTCCTCCATTTTTTTACCCATTCACCTGAATTTTCCCGTTCTGGAGCTCTAGGAACAGGTAGTCCTCCATTCCTGCAGCCAGTAACAACAGCCCACTCCGCCGACCGGTCTTGATCTGTAGTGACAAGTGGAAGGTGGAGACATCCTGGACGGCTTGAAAACTGCAGTAGCTGTCCCCAAAGTAGGATTCTGTGATGAATGAAATATAAAATACAGAGATAAGAATGACGCATCATGTTAGCCCATAAATCAAAGGCATATGCATCTGCAACAGTCACTGAAACCCAAACACTTATTTTCTTTCACTGTTCATTTTTGAATAAAGAAAAAAATGCACCAAAATCTACTTGCAAACAATTGCAAATTACAAGGCTCATTATACTGGAATTGGGATAACACAAGAAGACACCTATATGTGGCTTTACACTCATCATACCACTGCCAGATGGCATCTCTGTGCATTCTAGTGTGGAAGTTTGGAGAAACCAATTAGATGAGCATTTTTCTGCATCTAACATTACGGTGAGACTTGCTCTGGACTGATTTTTATATTATCAGGTGTCCTCCAGCTGCTTCTGGCTGACGAGGAGCTCCTCTGGCCTCAAAGGGATGCTCTTACTGAGACATCAGTCATTACCCCTGCAGAGGTTCTCTGGGCATATAGAGTCTTGGGGTGCAGGATTTCCCAGGCTTGAGCTGTCTCGTTTCCAATGATATGCAAATTCAGCCACCTGCCTAGGACCGTGCTCTCTGGGCCCTCGACAAAATGTAAACCACGGAGGAAGTCAATTATTTCCCCCTGCACATGCTCTGAAATTGAACTGGACCAGCTCCAAGACCCTGTTTCCCCAGCATTGGGTTTTCCATGGCCTTAGCCAAAAGATATAGAAAGGGGGCTTTCCATTAGCGACCCACTTGCCCTCAAAAGGCCCTCATGGCAATGAGAGACAGAAGCTCTTCATCACTGTGAAGAAGGCAGTCTTACAACACAATGCTAATGCTTTGAAATATTTGGGATTGTGAGGCAGAGAGCGACATTTCTGTGTCAAAGTTAGAACATTCCTATGAGATCATGAAGACCAAAATATTCCGTCAAAATCAACAGCAGCATCTAGTAGCCTAGCAGGACGGTGGGCTTGATGCCATGAGGCAAAAATCTCATAAAATAACTTCTCAGACAAAGCTGAGTCAGAATATAGAGGAGAAAGCACAATACTAAACATTCACATTCATAGCTATAAATGGAAGAAATATTTTCATCCGTTCGAAGTTGGGAGAGCCAATGTGTGCGTGTTTATGTGTGTGTATGCCTTTTAAAGGGCAGCTTGTGTCTGTGTTGCATCTACATTAATGCCCTGCTGCCAACTTCAAAACACTGAAGGGTACATTTGTCCTTTTGTTTCTCATCCTGTGAATGAACCCCTCCACCTGGGATCCGCACCTGAAACTGGAAATGTGAAGACAACCATTTTGATGTCAGTGAAGTCAAAAGCAAAGCCTTTTTTATGCCCATGCTTTTGTGATTTCACTAAGAGGTATTTGCTTTTGGTTCCAAGTCAGTGATGAACGGTCTCAGTACCAGGCCAAAGACACAGAGACTATCGATTATGAGCTGCTACACAGCATCCGTCTCCTGCAGCCAAAGAACAGCATGTCAGTGGCTCGGGAAACTGCTTCTAACATTATCACATGTTTAACTCTTAATAACTCTTGTGTGAATAACATGAAATGAAATAAATTAGAGAAACTATTAAAACTAAAGTAATGAGACCATTCCTGATACTTTAAATCCCGTACAGAACAGAACATGCAAATATCGTTTGTATGACTGAACTGTATGTAATTATCACAGTTAGACATCATTCAGTTTCAAAACGTCACTTTTCGGAGGCTATTGTCGCTAGCTGCAACTGACTGTGCCAGAGGCTATTATGATATAGTTCAGAGGGTTTCTGGTAAGGAGAAGGTATTCCAAATGAAAGAATAGTGCTAATTGCACAGGAGCCTTCAGGCTGAAACTGAAAAATGGGGGAACAGAATCTTTTCTTACAGGCAATTGCATTAACAAAGAAAACCGCAATGAGCTCCATGGTTCTTAAACCCGAGCTTTTGTTGGATTGTTCACTGAGCATGGGGATAAAAAGCTGAAGGAGAGAGCGATGCCAAGACAATTCTGCCTGGGGATTTTCTGGTTCAAATTCAGCTTGCTGCTGTTGTCTTCAGGAAAAGAGAGCACATTTTCTAATGATACACACAATAGCTTTACTCTCTGCAGTGTACCTGGACCTGGAATTCATTAGTTCCCCAGCTAAGCTGTCTAAAGCTCAGGCAGAGAATAGGCTTCATGTAGGAAAAGCACATTTTCAATATGCTATCTGTATAAATGCCTCACTCTGTGACACTTCTTTTGTCTCTGTGCCCTTGCCTGTGTCTAACAGGTATGCAAACAGAGACTCACACCTACAGGATGAAAGAAAAACACATAAGCCTGAAGGTCTCCTGTTTTCCTACTGCAACATAACACTCAGCTGTCTTCTCCATCTTTCAGGGACTCAGGGCTGGGTGTAGATGGGATCTAGCTGAGGTGATTTCGCTGACAAGACATCATTATCCGTAAAGGATCATCCCTGCACCTTAAGAGTGTGAGCTGGAGCTGCGAAGCTGCTGCTACACTTGGTGTCTGTGGGTGGAGGTTTAACCACCTAAGAGGACAGTCTCTGATCCCCTCTAGCTACCACGCCCCTCCTCACACTAGTTTATTGTGCATCAAGCAGAATCCTGGTCTCAGGCCAATGCAGATGGCTATAATTTGATGACTGACTGCGCTTGTATTCATAATGCTCTGAGGAAACCAAGTCTTCCTCTCTTTCACAGATGACTGAATGAATTACCCCGTTGTCTCTCTTTCCCTTTCCTCCTCCTCCTCTTCTCCATCCTCTTTTTGGTCTCAATCTAGCGACACATGTCCGGAAAAGCTATGGGGAAGAGAGACACGCCGACCACAAGAGCAGGAAGATTGGAGACATTCAGATGACTTTGTGTCCTGTGACTCGTCTGCGCCGATGAATCAGAGTCAGCTCAGACAGATTTCAAGTGAGTGTGAAGATGCGCAGGAGAGACACGATTTGAGCCTCTGGGATGCTGATTTCTGCCGCCATGATTGTCAGATACTCATATCACCTGCATAATATTCTTCAAGATGTGTCTAATGCATATTAGTCGGACTGATGTTTGTGTTTCGTAAAACAGAGCGTCACCCAGCGCTATCATTTCATAAGCAAGACGATCCACATTTCTTGTGTTCTTATGCAGAAGTAAGAATACCCAGTGTATGTTCCTCTAAAACAATGTTGCCATGGTAATGCTGCCTTCAGTCAAAACAAACCACCTACTTGCATAACCCATGGTTAAAACCACGGTTAGCTTGACTATAAATAGTGGTGATGTTGGTCATTTGTTTCCTTAGCTGGGCTGGGCCTACTACAACAGGGTACACTGGCTGCTGTATGTAATTACATGAAGGATAGGGTGCTGTTAACCAGAGATAGAACTGGAGAGCTTTGTAAGGGTGTAACAGTGTTTACCATATGGCAACACGGTCATTACCTTAATGAGCAATTACATCTCCCATAAGGGTCAATAGCACTTGTGCACGTGATAAACATCAGTTTTCTAGTGATGTCTGCTGATAGCAACCCAATGGACTATCAGAGTGGGGATTATAATAGGTGGGAGGAATTGTACATCAGCAGGGTCAATACGTTTCTTAGCAGAAACTGCTCAGCAATTGTGATGAATGGTTAATTGTCATCTATAAATTAAGAATGCCAAACATTTGCTTGTTTCAGCTTCTCAATATGCTATTTTTCTCTATTAAACATAATTGTCAGTCAAATTCAGTATTGGAAAAAAAATAAATACATCTGATAATCATATCAATTGATTAATCAAACATATAATATTCACAGATCAATCCTCACTCAAACTAACAATTTCCAAACTTGCACAGTTGAATGTGATCCAGAACAACAGCTCTGCCATACACAGACATTAACGTTCAGATTTGACCACCATCCACTGTGACCCCAGTAATAACCATAATGCAAAATGAATACCTTTGACCTGAAAAATTCTCAGCTTTTTTAAAGTAGAAAAGTAAAGTAGATCAGATCGCATTACATGGTACAGGTGTACCGAATGAAGTGGCTAACAAGTGTATCTTGTGTGTTACAAATCATGCACTGCACAGTCATCCAGTTCATTGTGCCGTAGTTTGTCAGTGTGGGGACGACCTGAGCCGGAGTGTGTCCAAGAAATGATGTCCACCATTAAATACTAATAATTTGCAACAGTAAAAACATCTTGAGGATAATGCAATGCCACTAGGGCTACATTTGTCAATGTGATAGATTACAGTGTTTTCTGTTGAATGTATGACACAAAAAAGTGTTTCTTTCCTTTTGCCTGCATCCATACAGTCACACTGTGAGCAGAAGAATGTGGACCCAAATGCAAGAGACGGCATGTTGGCAGTTGACATTGATTCAAAATAAACCACGGGAACGGGATAGCTGGAAAGCAGATTCAGGGAAAGAACAGATGACTTGACAGAGACTGGACTAAAACTGGACTTAATACAAATGTAACCAACGACGGGATGAGGTGTGGGTGGAGAGAGGCGGAGAAACATAGGTGAGGGTGACGAGTAGGGGATACAGGAGAGCAGGGAAGGACACTGGGAACAGGGCTATGTTGACCACGTTATGCAGTGGTGGGACAGCACAATGGGGAGGGGCACAGAAACACAAGAGGAAAACTGAACACTGGAAACGGGGGAAGAGACGCCACAAAAAAACCCTGAAAACCCAGAAATGACTGGGACAATACAAATGCTTGCCATGCAAATTCTTAAAGCAGAGTGTAATAAATGTCCAGTTCAGCACATGAAAGGCCCTGTGGTCAAGTTAGCAACAATACGTAATATACAATGTGTGGTTGTACTTTTAAAATAAAGCTCGCTGACGAACACTTCACGTATTGTGACACAAATTACTTTTGAACTGTTATTAACATTGTCAAACAGTCGCCGTTTGGTTAGGGCTAGGCTCCAGAACTACTTGGTTGGGTTCAGGAAATGATTACGCTTTGGGTTAAAAAGCGTTACTACGTTCGGTCTCGTGACTCATGTGAGTTGTGGAAGTTACCGTGCCTCATGTAACCATATTGGACACATAGGTTAATGTGTCAATCAAAGGTTGTTGATAGTAGTTATTGATAATCGTAAGTATTTAGTGATACACACTTGAACCTTTTATTGTTGTTTGGTTATCAGATGTGATGCATGGAAATTACAGTGTACGCACTATGAAAACATGTTTCCACTAATTATATCCCCTGCACTGATCAAAGCACACTAGCTGCTCTTAAAAGGACATGATCCCGTCGGTGCAACATGTTTACAGACCTGACTCTGAATACAGCAGTCTGTATAGGAAAATACTGCTAACCCCAGCATTGTTAAACAGCAGAGAGCAGAGCCACAACTCTACATACCTTGACAGTGCTGCTTTATGCGGATCCCCCTCCCCCCTTCCCCGCTGACTTTTCAGAAGTCACCAGGGACACACTTTCACAGGTTTTATAGAGCCATTTCTCAGACCAGACTATGTCAGTGTGAAAGCAAACACATCATCATTTTCGGTCCCCTTTCAAACCACTGCATCCCTCTGAAACACTCCACTGTGCTAGCTGGAGAGAAGAGGTACAATACATTAAAAAAAAAAAAAACAGGCTTGTGGAGCCACAGCGGGTGGCCTCCTCCCGGGCAATAATTAAAACTTTTCAGACTCTCTCTCTGTAAAACTCGCACATACACAACAGACAAGAGGTGGCGGCAGTGACGAAAAATTATGACCTTTCCCTGTGAAAGGAGAATGGCGGTGTAATGTAATTTCAGCTTAGGAAAAATGGACCTGTGAGAAAAGGGAGGGAAAAGTGTGGAATGGATGTGAAAGACTCAGTGTTGTCTGGGGTTGTGCTGTTAATGCGAAAAGGGGGTCTGAATAGGAAAAGCCCACAAAGCCTTTTTTTTTTAAAGCAGACTTGTTTTTGTTGAGGACAACTGATGTGTTGCATCTGCTGCCATTCTCCTCCTCCATCAATAGGTTGGGATGAGATGAAAACAGGAAATCATGAGTTGGTGAAAGGTTCGGGAGGAGTAGCTTAAAGAGCGCTCACCATGCAATCAAATCACTGGAAATGGTCGCTTTATACATGAGAGAAACCTGCCATGAACTCTTCTCTGTACATTCTCTTGCACGGCTGCCAGTGAAAATATTTCCACAAAATGTTGGCTGTCTTTCAATTTCATGTTAGCTTGGCTATATGTGACTCAAGGCATCAGCAGACAAAGAAATACTGTGCTACTTCAGAAGTCCACAATGGGACATTCTCAAGTTTTTTCAAGACAGGCTTCAGCAACAAGGTAAACATCTTTTGTCAAACTCAATATTCCGGCCGTATAAGGCGTGTGTAACGAATCAACACTTTGTTGGCTCATCACGCTCAACTAAAAGACTCGTTGCTCAAAATGACTTTGGACCGATGATCTCACTCACCTAACGACATTATAAGACAAACACAGCCGTGAACAGGAGCATTGTGGTGACTCAGGGCTCTGCTGTAGTTTATGACTGGCTAATACAAAGCGTGCCTGTGTCAGCCCAGCCGAGCCACGGAAGCCATCAACCGCCAAGGTCCCAGTGGGTGGGACCTGTTAAAATAATCCCCCCGTGACATCAGAGGAGTGACCCCCCTCCAATACTATTTCAACTTATGTCCCCTCCTCACACCAACTGATCCCCTCCACACCCATTCACACTGCGAGAGATGCTCTAACAAGTGATTGTTTATACATATAGCTGTGACTTTTTCTGTTTTCCCTCAGCTGGCGCAAGGCTGTTTATAGACCAAGCTGAAAGACATTTTAACACACGGGTAATGAATTCCTGTGTGTGAAATCTCCCCATGTGAAAAAAGTTAGTAGAACAGTGTGTCAAGGGAGAGGACAGGAAGGAAGAGAGTAGTGCCAAATAGCCAAGGAAATCATGTATAGACTATTAAAATAAGAATTTTACTGTGAACCACTTCTCATTTTGCAGAGCAGCAGAAAGTGTCCTGCACCTTTACACTCGACTTATCCCTATAAATCTAATTAAAGGTCAATAAAGGATTTTCATTATCCCACTGTACTTTGTTAAAAAAAAAGCTTATAAAGGTGACAGCACAAACTGGGAGTGCTGCATGTAATGCATGACTGGCTAGACTGCTCTGGCTTTGTTCCACAGTACTGAGGGTTCAAGGTAATAGCAGCAGGAAATTAGACAGCAGTTAAGTACTGTACAGCCACTTGAGTTTGTAATATTTACAATGTCAACATCAAATGGCAGAGTAAAGAGGTCCCGTGTCCTGTTGCTACATCGACTCATTAGCATGGGTAATTAAACTAAATTATTTCAATGTTGGTCTTTTAGGCCACCAGTTCGAGGACTTCTGTGACACAGCATGCTTGAAGGACATTTTGTTCATTTGTTATGACCTCTCTTATTTAGCAAATTGTGTGGGTTTCCAAAGTGCTACAAATGTGACTTTGCACGGTTTTATGTGCATTGTAGCTGATTAAAGGGATCCAGCTACCGAGCAACAAAACTACCCTTAGGTTTGAAAAGCGGCTCTATAAACATTTGTAGCTTCCTCCTTTACTCATAGCAACGTTTGTTTGTTTCTCCCCAACATAGCAAAATGCATCACTTCCTTATGTTGCGCTATCACTAACTCATAGTTTCAAGATTCCACCGGAAGCAGGATACTCTGCAAGTTTTTTATATTTGGAACATAATGAATGTAAGTAAAAATGGCAACTAGACATTTTTATTTGTTTCACCACATTTTGGCTGTGAATCGGATTTCCAATTTGAATCCATACTATGACAATTGGTGAGCTATCCAAGTCGCAAAATATTAATGGCAGCAACCTCCAGGGCTAAAAAACAGCTCCTCGAATGCTCCCTTGAGGCTGCCTCCAAAAGCGGATCAAAACATAGAACAACAGGCTTAGTAGGTGTCTGGTATGTTAACGTAACAGCTGTGAGCCCCATCGATCAGCTGTTAGCATAGCCTAGCAACGCTAACTTTCAAACCGACGTACTCAATACTCTGTGGGCTGTCCATCATTGCTCCGTTGGTCCTCCCTCCACCACAACCTCGGGGTTATTCACCTCCTGGCTCCTTGGTCGCTCTCCTCTGCTGCTGTGGTCTCCCCTGGCTCGTGGCGATGTTGGATGGTCGCTGCTCCGCCGTTGTTGGCGTGGTCTTCAGGTGTTCAGCGCAGGAACTCCTGGACCTCTGCTGTCACTTCACCCCAGGCTCCATCGCTGGGATTGGGTCTCTTGGTCTCCTACGTTGCCCCCGCTGTGTGCACGGGGCCTCCAGACGCAAGTTTGATACAGATGGTGCTATTCCGTCCGTGCGGACTGACAGGCGCTCCGTTTATTCTTTGTAATGTTTACTCCTTATATATATTTTGATATATGAGTCGCACCTGACTATAAGTCGCAGGACCAGCCAAACTATGAAAAAAAGTGCGGAAAATACGGTAGTTGGAATGACATGGTTTTGAACCAGAAAATATAACTCGACTGTGCATTTTCTAAAACTCTAATTAGAAAGCAAGAGCTCCCTGGAGCTATGAACTGTATCACCCTATTATCTCTATTTACTATACTGGAAATCATGCTAGCATATGTAAAGGCAACAGGTGAAATCCCCATTCTGATCCTCGCTGGTTCGACTAAAATGAAAACAACAATTTCCCTGTGTTACATTATATAAAGCCCTAATGAGGATATATGAGCTCCCTTGTGCTTCAAACCAGAGGACCCAATTATCTTCACTTACCGCTGTACAGGCCGATGCACCCAGGGTAATGGCATAACAATAGCTCTCCCCAAAGGTGCCGAGCACAATGTGAAAGGCTGTGACACAGATCAATACATTACAGAAGTGCCTTAACTCTGTTCTGAGTGAGATCTCGGCCCCTGAAAATTGTGTAAAAAGATAAAAGAATTGAAGAACAACAGCAGTTTTATTCCTACCTCGATGCTTCAAAGAAAACGTTGTATTGACAAAATGTCCCACACGAAAATGTTATGAGTTTGTGTTCAGCTGGCGCCCGTGATATGTTGATATTCCGCACTGCATCCTGCCACCTGCCCCAGGCTTGTTAACAAGGTGCCTGTGGCAATGATTGCCTGGCCATCAAACTCCCAGCTGATAAGTTCCTCTGGGAAGAGCGCCGAGCTCTGTCATTGAATTCACCCCGATCGCCTCCTCATGCTGTACATTCGAGATAACACGCAGCCAAACCCAGCCTCACATCCTCCATAATGGCCTTTGTGATGTTTATATACAAGTTATTCTGTAAGATCCGCCCTGCATCTGGCCACCCGTCTCATGCAGTACATCCAGTTTGCTGCATTTTATGATTTGATGACTAGATTTATACACACAAGCATGGTGTTGTGGCCTGCCGTCAAGATGGTAGCCGGCGTGACACCTGTCACTTCCAATGCACCAAGGCCATGGAAGGGGATTGGCTGATTGATTGAAGCCTCAGAGTGCACGGAGGGTGAGGGACGCAGTGACAGGCCAGTGATTGACACAGATGAGAGAGAGGAAACGAGGATAGGAGCGAGCAGCGCAGAGGACAGGATACTAAAACAATAGCGAGTTAAGGAGAGGGGATAGAGGGAGATTTAGGGAGATAGATAGGCCGTGGTAGAGACAGGTGGTGAGTGGGAGAGGTGGGAAAAGAGAACGCGGAGGAAGGGGGGAGGGCTGGATAATCTTTTTTTATTTTTCTTTTTTTTTTTCCTTCTTTGCTGTTCATCAAAAAGGTTTGCTTAGAAAAAAGGGAGGCTGAGAGAGAGGTAGCTGAGGACGTTGAGGAGAAGATGAGAGAGAGGAAAAGGGTGAAAAGTATTCCAGGAGGAAAATCCCAACTTCAGTCATGCCCCAGTGAATGTGCTGACAGGGTCTGTCTGCGCCACAGCGGAGCAAGTGTCATACACCCAGGCAACCCACACCACGCTGCACAAGACAGGATGAAGCTCGCACTACTTAACCCAGAGTTAAAGTTTTACAAAATGTATGAACATTAAAAATAGAGTTTGCAAGTTTTGTCTACAGTAAATGCCAAGAGGACAAACCGGTTTGACTCAGTGCAGCTTTCTGATATAAAGAAAACGACTCTATCCATAAAAAAAAAAAACACCTGTAGCATGTCTTCTGCGGGCTTTAAAGTGATCTGTCTGGGTTTGACCAGAACAGATAATGTTCTTAATGTCTCGGAGTATCATCTGAGTAACATGAGGCAATACTCTACTGATTTTTCTCATAAAATAAATAAAAAAGAATACTGATTCTGTATATTTTAACAGTTTAACAGTCATTTTACACGATAACAATACACCAGTACCAGCTGTGTTTTCTCACTCTCCTCTCCGACAGCGAGTTCTCACACCGCTGTAGTGTCATAGCCCCACCTCCTCCAGAAGTAAATTAAAGCTGCTGTTTGTGTTATTTTCTTATTTCGATAAATGCTTAATAGCTCTGTATTTCAACAGTACAGTATATAGTGTAGTGTCCACATCTCTCCTCCCCCCACTCGTGCAGTCAAAGAGAAAATAATTGTTCTGGTCAAACATCACCCGGACAGCTTTCTTCTACCTTCGCAACATTTCCAGACTCCTCCCATCCCCGTCTCAATCAAGCACTGAAGTCCTGGTCCACACTTTCGTCACATCATGGATGGACTACTGTAATGCTGTTCTTTCTGGCCTTCCCACCAAACTGCTCAACGGGCTTCAAATCATTCAGAACTCTGCCGCCCGGATCATCACCCGCACCAAATCATCTGACCACATCACTCCCATTCTCATTCAACTGCACTGGCTCCCCGTTCAACATCGGATTAACTATAAAAACCTCATGCTCACCTTCAAAGCCCTCCACAACTTAGCTCCTTCCTATCTTTCCGACCTTCTCCAGGACTACACACCTTCTCGTTCCCAGCGGTCATCCTCTGCTGGACTTGTGAAAACTCCCACTTCTCGCCTCAGCACCATGGGTGCTAGAGCCTTCAGCTGCACTGCCCCCAGGCTCTGAAACCATAACAGCATTCAAATCCCACCTCAAAACTCATCTGTTCAAACTGCCCTATTCACTGTAATTGTTCAGTATACTGCCCACCTTACAGTTTTACTGTTTTACTCCCTTCTCCACACGTGTCTATCCACTTCATGTCTTGTTTTGTTCTGTACGCACTGGTCATGTCTTGCCATGACTTGCTGTTTTAACTAATGTAACTTGATCTCCTGAACTGTAAGGTGTCCTTGGGTGTCTTGAAAGGCGCCCTAAATATAATATATAAAATTATTATTATTATTATTATTATTTGGTATCCCTGCCCTCGTCATCCAATTAGGACAGAGAACACCATAAAGTCGGAAACAGCGTAAGCTACCAATGCCAGCGCTCCTGGTGGCTTGAAAAAAAGGAAGGCAAAGAGAGCGGTCTCAAAAAACAACAATGGAGTCCTGCGTGGGGTGGAGAGGAGGGAGGGGATCACTAACTGCGAAATGGACAGGAAGTCAGCTAAAATGCTTAAGGCAGCTTTAACTAAGATGCTTAACTCACAGTACACAAGCCTTGTTATATTTATCTTTTTACATTTGATGCCCTCAGTGTTGTGTAAGATTTCCTCAGTAGTATCAGACATGGCACTGACTGTTGATATTTTTCAAGGTCATGAATAGAAGTTAGAAATTCTATCAAAAAATCTCTGTAAATAGGTCTTTTACTCTCGTGATTAAAAAATATTGATCTGAAGCTCAGTTCTGAGGCTGTTCTGAAAGCAATTTTCTGATAAATAGAAAACATAGCGACGTGTGATCAACCCATATCAACTTCAGGATAGCCATGCTTGCTAATATATGTTTATTTATTATTTATATATGAGTATGTATACGGATACAGATCATTTAGTTGGTTGAACAGATAGAGACAAAAGTGTGCTCCCTCTGCTCTGGATCTGTCTAAAGTCTAAGAAAATAACCTTGAGGATGTCAATAAAAGTCAATATTGAGCTACTCTATGGGAGTGTTAGTGCCCACAAAACAGGATATATCAGTTTCTGTTGCTTAAATCTGTTTCTTGCGAGTCCACCAACATGCTGGTAGTGCAATGCAATGTTGTTTTGCTTCTAAATGACACAAGCGCATGCCTGTCTTTTCCTGCACACGCAGCAACAGTTTATGTTAATGAAAAAAACTGGCAAACAGTCACATTATTGAATTGTCAGATGCGTGGGCTGATGTTACCGAATTGCTACTAATGTGTGCCGCCTCTTATCTTAAAACAAGTGCGCTGATTGATATCTGGCATTTTGATTTGGCGTAGGATTTCCATCTGAGGTTTGAGCGGGAGACATGCTGAGAGCGTGTGTGTCAGGCGCAACGAGCGCCGAGGAACCTTTTACATCGCTCAAGGCCCCCTGTACAACAAAGTGCATCTGCAGCTACGCCTTGCATCCGTATTGACATTCTAACTGGCCCGATCAAAGCGCGATATTAATTTGGCTAATTAACCACGCATCAAAGTGAAATGAGGCTGGTTTCATATCGTAGCTGGTCCCTTTTTCTTTGCATTGTAGTCAGATATCCTTGACAGCCGTTCCCATTACTGGAACGCTCAGAGCGTTTTTTAATAGGTGTTATCCTATCTTTTCCCACATAGAATAGTATGATGATAACTCTGTCCCCGTCTATCTAATAGATGTGAGACAAAACACTTGGGTCATTATAAAGGTATAAATGGATATGTGTTCTGAGCCCTAAAAAGCCCTCTGTGCTTGTGAAAATGTGATTGCTGTGCTGTTAAAAGGTCTGTCCTTTGCTGCCTGTCTGTTAGCTCTCCTACCTGTCTGTGCCGCTCCACTTTTAATTAACGCAGTGCAATGATTAAAGTTTTAACTTAATTATCTTTATCTTTTCTCTCAGGGTGTTCTACCCTCCGTGGGAAGCTGAATGAGACGCTTCGCAAGAGGAGTGAGAAAAAACCAGCGGAGAGAGGCTTGGTGAGATAGAGGGAGATATTAGGCAGCGGGAAAAAAGAGGGAGAAGTGAGTGACTGACACCTGCCCTCCAGCTCTGTGTGAAGGGCACCGAATGCGAGCGCGAGAGGAGGGGAAAACAGAGGAGAGAATGAAGACAACCGGAAAACAAGGCCTGCCTCACAGCAAACATTGCTCAAATTAGGACATCTCGACCACAAGACAAGATGATTACAAGAAATCTGCTCCTATTGGTTTCCCTGTGCCTGTGGGAGGGTCTCACGGGAGGAGCCTCGGCCAGTAAAGTTGTCCGCAGGAGAGGAGTGGGCGGATCGCACATGTTGAAGCTAGGGGAGAGCAGAACTGCGGACCAATGGGATGCAAGCGTGGATGCGAATGCGATGCCCGTGGTGACTCTTAGAAACCTGATTAGTCATGAGCAGGCGGGTGACACTGGATCTTTCTCTTATTCCAAAATGTTGCAGAGTCATGGTGCTCCATTAGCAGCTAACAAGGAGAGGCAGGCTTTCAAGCCCAAGCGGGAGGTTGATTCTGTTAATAAAAAGGAACTGACTGCGCACATGTTAGCCAATAGCAAGGAGTCAAACCAGGATGTGAAGAAAGTCAGGAACAACACCAAGAATGCAGAGACTTCTACCAAAACAGGAAGATCAGAGAAAACGTTAGCAATCCACCATAAGCCAGACTTGCACACCAACAGGACCAGGTTTAAATCAGGCTCTAGATCCAGGAGCAGACCTGATTTGGGGGTCCATACCACAGGTGTGCCAGGAAAAGGATTCAGCATAGATTCAAACCGAAAGCTCAACCTCACTGGGAGTTATGGGGTTCTGAAGCTGCTGTCGAAAGAGAACCTAGTCAGGATCGTCAATTCCCAAATGCAAAATGTTCCCAGCCTGAGCTTTCCGAGCAAGGGCAGCCGGAGCAGGAAGAGGGATTTGATTGACGTTAATCACGGCCAGTTAGAGGCTCAAAAAGTGCAGCGACAAGATATAGCTGTCACTCAGTTTCACTCTGGATTTGATAATCAGACTGCTTTACCTTCTGTAAGCCCAGTCACCACCCCAGATCTTAATCGAGACCAGGGCACCAGCACTCACAATAATCCGCTAAGTGATGTCAACCAAGCTTTAAGTAAAGGCCAGGGCAACCTGGGAATGCAGGGTTCAGATAGTGGCGATAACATGAGCAAACACCTCGTCCATTTACTGTCAACACCTCGCAGCGAGGTCAGTCTCAGCCCGGAGAAGGAAGTAATAATCAGCCACACAGACCCGCCATTTACATCGACGAAACACTTCCCAGTGCATGTTCCCCCTGAAACAAATGATTCTCCACCGTCTGGGCTGACGATGCAACCCCTGGGAGTGAGACCTGGGACCAGAGCAGCAGATTCCCATAGAGACCCATTAACAGAGTCAGTTCACACTGCTCAAACAGAACTCAGCACAGCTCAGTACCCTGCAGATGAAGACAACAAACTTGTCAACAGCAGTCATGTCCTGAGGCTCCACCCGGCTCCCGAATGGAGCCGCAATACAAAAGACGCTGCGATGCAAGCTGTCGATCCAGAAAATGGGAACGGCCTTGTGTTTGAAGAAGCGGAGTCAGAGGCGGAAGAGGATGTGCGCGACCGAATGGAAAGGAAGGGGCCGCGCTCTCGGAGCAGGAGGAGCTGGATCTGGAACCAGTTCTTTGTGATTGAAGAGTACGCCGGGCCTGAACCTGTGCTCATTGGAAGGGTAAGTGAAGAGAAAACTTCATTCATCATTCAGGAGGGCTATGAACTATTTTATGAATGTTTTATAAATATTTAAGACGCTCTCTTACTTAAGACGTCACTTACATGGCTTATTTAACCTCAGCTCCTTCGTTCAGGTACTCATTTTATGTAGGAAGTGGTTAGCGTAATTTCAGTCACGCTCCAAGTTTTTTGTGCATTGTTATAAACCTACAATTGGAATTGATTTACATTGCTCCAGTGTGGGGTGCCTTCGAGGTTGCCGTAAAAGCTTCAATGAATCAATGGTGAATTGAGGCGCAACAAAAGCCCCAGATCCCGTTTGCCCAAGGGGCTAGTCATGATCACTACCAGTCCGCACTCGCCAATGGGAATTGACATATCCAGGAGAATTAATAGCTTTACTTTTTCCTTCTACCATTGATCCTAACCCCAAGGCAGAAAGCAAGAGTAGTCTGAGTGTTCCCTCATTTCCCTGTAGGTCAGGCCTGTCAGCACTCCTCCCTCATGGTCAGAGGTCTGCAAGGTCCCGCTAATGCTATTTCATTCAGACTGATTTACACTTGCTTGACAGGATTTATCCCTCGTTCTCCCTCAGCACAACACACGCAGGGCGGTAGTCCTATTGCTCTGCTTTGTAATTTATTAGAATCATTGCCTGGGCATGTCTAACCCCCAGTACCTGGCACACACTCCCCCTTCCTTTGACAGAGTGAGCAGATGAGTGTGGAGGAGGTCACATGGACTGGACAGAAGGTGTCTCGGAGCACCCTGCGCTGTAATGGCTATGCTTGCGGTCCTCAGCATGCGCCAACTGTCTCAGTACCCAGCTGCGGTAGATGAGCTAATTTATAAGCCTGTGTGGCCAGTTTGCTGAGCAAATGAATAGTAATGATCCCTGTGTGACTGCTGCAGGCTGTTGGAAGCCACAGAGTTGGAAGTTGGTGTGTGTATGTATGAGTGCTCGAAGTTTAGCTGGTGCTTAAGAGCTTCGGCTCGGTCGGAGATATACTCAATACACAAAAAGGCTCGGATTGCTCCGCAGTTTTAGATTTTAATATCCAGGTGCACACAGATGGGCAGGGCCCTGCAGCAGTTATGCACAGCCTCCCTAAATGCACAGATGATTAGGCAACATTTAATTTGGCTGTTTTTGCATTTGCACCATGACTGATGAGGGTCTGATACCAAACGCTATGAAGCACCGTTAGTGGCCACAGAGAAGATGTAAGAGCTAACAGTCCAGCTTACAGATGGCACTGTGTGTAAAGCCATTAGTGCCAATCTGCTGTGTCAAGCAGGTATTTATGCCAGCACATTGTATGGCACTCAAGGAGGGAACAACGCCAGGACACACACATGCCCATATGATAGTGCTGACACTTGGAATTTGCCCAGAACACCATTGTGACTGTGTGTTTGTGTGTGTGTGTGTGTGTGTGTGTGTGTGTGTGTGCTGGGCCAGAGATGCGTATGATTAGTCCCCCTACTGTATTAGACAGTGACGGCACACATGAATAATGCTCTTATAGATCTAAATAGGCTTATGAATTTTTAATCTCCTGCTCTGCTCCAGTGTAGGCCGGCACTATAGGTAGAGAGATCAATGCGGACACACTGCCCTGTTTTTCTCCCTCGTGCTTTAACGGAGAAAGCTGTGATGGAGAGTGTGATGAAATTGACTGTACAGGCCAGAACAGCTCCAACTGCCAGATCCAACACCAAATTCAGGGTCAATCAGCTACGAAGAGTGTTGGCTGTGACTCACAACACGTGTCTCTCCTTCAGTCGGCTACACACCGCGTCCGCGCACACGCTCAGACACACAAACAATGTACATCTAACGGTGTGATTCTGCTTTAATTGCGGCCTCTCTTTAAAAATCCGCCCTCCAACACTGACTCATGCTGTTTTTCGGTGTGATCTCGGACGGTTCGGTCTGGATAAATCTCCGCTAAAGCTGGAAACAAGAGCCAGGACTCTAATCTGTGATGTCAAAGGGAAACAAAGGCTCTGCAGCTGAACTGATAATGAATTAGGGGCCAAATTTGTGGACACATTGACAGCACCCAGTGTATTGTTGCATGGATATTTATAAGCGCTTCCTTCCAGTGAATCACACCATTCGCTGTTGGTGGAGGGGCCCTTGATGTCTTGATATCATCTAAGATCTGACTTTTTGTTTATCTTGGTGTCTTGTTTTGGGAGAGATGTTCAGGTTCATGGGAGTTGCCAAAAAGGACTCTGAATAGGATAGGGTAGGATAGTGAATTGTCTGACTCAGTTTTGTTCACTTCATCAACACTCTCTGTCTCTCTCTCCTGCACACACACACACACACACACACACACACACACACACACACACGAAGAGTTTCTCACGCATATATGTGCCATCTTAAAAAGGTAATATATACTTTCACATAATAATCTGTTGTCAACACACGCATAGTTTGTGTTCAGCCTAAATCTGGACATACGCCTGGCCCAG
>OMLP01025503.1:7895-22282 GCA_900302685.1 Spondyliosoma cantharus | reverse complement strand
GTGGGGGGGGGGAAATGGAGGAGAGGAGGCGAAGAAGACGAGGAGGTGAACGGGAGGACATGAGAGGGAGAGAAGGGTGCCGCGTGGCAAAAAGCGTATTAGCGGCCCGTGTCTGAGTGTGACCTGTGTGTGTGTGCGGGAAGGAGGGCAAATAGGCGGCAGGGGAATAAAAAGCACACTCACATTGTCCTTCGCGTTGTAGTAGGCGATTTCATCATCCTGTAAACAAGTCGCACGGAAACACAAATATCATTTTGGGGTTGTTGCACAGAGAAGCGTAACATTTATGCGGGCACGAAACGCTCGCTACGTTTTCCAAACACTTTCTTTATTTCGTTGGCAGACAACTCCATTAGCGGGAATTCTCTAGTTTTATGATAATGAAGACACTGGCCCCTTTGCTACCAATTGAATGAATACTGTATGAGTTAAGCTGAGTGTGCAGTGTGTTCCTCTTTCTTTCTTTCTTTCTTTCTTTTTTACATCTGTGTGCCTGTGCAATGGCCCCAGGGTGGCATTGCCGTGCCGTTGAGGAAGCAATATTGTAATTCAGCGCTTTCCACACACCGCGTAACTGTGTCTGCGGCACATGGTTTTTTTTTTGTTTTTTTTCCTTACCGACCACTTTACTTCCGCGTTCTAACTGTCTGCCACTGTGGTTCTTGGAAAGCAGAGTTATCTGTCATCCGAAATGAGCTGCATAATGTGTCATAATAGTGTATAATGTGCAATAAACCTGTTTACTAATGGAGCTGTAATCACTGCTAACGACGCGCGGGCACAAACAGATTACACCTATTCAAACAATGAAATGAATTTACGGGCAGTAAACTCAGACTACGTGCATGGACATTAATGTTTTGTGTGTCAGTGCATCTCCCGGGCGTTTACCCTGAGTGTTATAAACACATATAGCGTGCAGATTTATAATATCCGCGCTGATGCGGGTGCTCCTCTAAGCACGAGCGTCTGTATTTTTCTTTTGCGCCGCTCCGTTACCTCGAACTCGTCTTTCCACTGATACGCCATCTGGAAGTCCTCAGCAGCTGTGGCCAGTTTCTGGGGAGTGAAATATGACAGGGATTTAGATTGGAAACTGTACAAGGTATGCCTCCTTCACAGCGTCAGTCCAATTATAGATGTTCAGGGCAAAAAGAGAGAGAGAGCGGTTTAAAAGCGCGATGGAGGACGACCCAGAGCTCAAACCACGGGGCTATCGCTGTCTTACAGCACCGTCCACTAAAGGCCACAGCACAGAGTGACACGCTGCCGGAATGAAAAGGTTGTACTATTGGTTGGAGAGTACTGTGTGTGTGTGTGTGTGTGTGTGCGTGTGAGAGATGTAAGAAATAGCAGATCACTGAATAAAGTCAAGTGCAAATGGATTACAAACTGAGAGGCTGCCAATCAAGTCGGATACTACTAAATTATAAGGGATGGGGATATAAATTTAATTAACCTCGCCTTCGCTCTACGCGTCGCTCTCACACCGCTAAGCCACAGAGGAAATGAGAATATCTGTAGCAGCAGTTCATCTTTTTGGACGAGAACATCTCTCTCGCACAGCACGAGCAACAAAAAGTTCAAGCACAAAAACTAAACGCCGCATATTTATCACCATGGCGACCAGTGTCTTTCGATGATTTAACAGGCCTCCTTGATAATCCTTCACTTTGATTTCATCTTTATTCTTCTCCTTTAGAGGGAAACAACACATAAAGAGCAGGGAGACAGGCAGAGATCTGAGCTCAACATCTCACAGTTCACGCGTGAACTCATTAAACTGTTTCATGCAATTTTAAAGATTTTCATTTAGGCGTTTTTTTCTTTACATGAGCTTTCTTTTGCTGGAATTTGGCACAGTCGGCTGTCAGTGCAGCTGCAAGTGATTTTCATTTCACACAACACGCGTAGATGAGATCTGAGGGCTATTCTTGTTTCTAGATAACACAACTTCAAACAGGGATAACTGTGAGCCTCGTCTAACAGGGTTGAGATTCTACAACCTTTAGATGTATGTGTGATTGAGCCGTCATGTCAACTGACCACTGGCAGATCAGCAGGTCCACGTCTTTGGTCTACACTGAAATATCCCATCAGCTGTTGGACTGCCGTGCCCTTTTGTTTCATATTCCCCAGATGATGCCTCTGGTGCTGACATCGGTGATTCCACCAACACCACCATGATGACCATCTTGGTTTTTGACGGAAAAGTTTTACCAACTATTGGATGTATTGCGATGAAATTTGGTAACAAAATGAATGGTCCCAAGAGGATGTCTCGGAATTACTTCTACTACTTTTTTTTTTTGACCCTCTGGCTTTTGTTGCAGCTCCATTGTCAGGTCAAAGGTTTCACATTTCTCTCAACATCTACTGTATGGATTGGCACACAGCCTGGAACCAACATTCATGGTCCCACGTGGATGAAACCACAAAGACTTTAGTGATCCCCACTTCCTCTAGTGTTACCAGCTGGGTATAGCACTAATCTAGTGAAATCACTTTAGATGCAATAAGACAAAATTTAGTACAGAAATTCACGGTCCCCAGAGGATGAAACTCAACGACTTCGGTGGCCCTGATTTTTCTTCTAGCATTGAAATATATCTCAACATCTACTGTATGAATTCGGGTACTATGGTACAAACATTCATTGTCCCCAGAGGATGAATCCCAAAGACTTCAGTTATTCCCTGACTTTGCCCCTGGTGTTGCCTGCAGATCAAAGTTAAAGAAAATAATACATTTGCCTACAAGTGAAATCTTTCTAGATAAAAATGGGACAATTTGTTCCAGCAATGCTTAGTTCTCAAAAGATGAATTCCAAACACAATCCTCACTATTATCGAGTCAAAATTTCAACCAGACACCTGCAATAAAAGACATTCCCACCAGTGTTTGTTGTACTTTGTGTTTGGTGCTTATTAACAGTTAAGCGTGCTGACATTTGTACTGACTAATTAGACTGCGCTTACAGCCTCATCAGTCCACTTGTAAAGGCTGCGCACTATTTCATTAACAGTGGACACTTAATCATTAGATCATTTAGACTATCTCGCTTATTTGAAATCATTTCTGCTGTGTAGAAAATGTAGGAGGCTAGAACAAAAAGAACAGCGAGATCCCAAGGCAGACGGGAGGCAGAATAAACAAACACATACTGACATTATTCCACAAGACTGTGTGCGTGTTCACCCAGGTAAATCCACAGAGATCGAACCTCAGCCTGGCCCTGGCCTCCCTGCTCTGACTGTACTGGCTAATGACAACCCCATGGAGGAAAAGACTGCCCTTGAATAAACTTGCCTGTCTGACACGCCAACTTCCTCCACAACAGCGAAGGGTTACCGCAGCCTCAGAGAAACTCTACTCAGGGAGGTATTTGAAATTAATTGATGCAATTAGAATTGATGGTCGAGTGTATTTACAGCTGAATCGCTCTCTGATATCCATCTGTTGAAGGATATAGCATCGGGCATGTCAGATCTGTGCATGAGCAATGGCTGGGTGAGATGTTGATAGTATATGTCATTCTGTGCTTTTATTGGTGCGGGTCCGAATGTGTATTTGGGTGACCATGTGTCTGCTGTCGGCAATGGTTCCATTCTTGATCAACAGCCCCATTCCTTTTGGCCTCCAGTCCCGGGCTCTGTTCCAGACCTGTCTCCACCTCCTCTGCACTGGCTGTCAGCAGCTAAATATACACGCCATCTGAGCCATAAACCCAACACACACACACACACACACACACACACACACCAACACAAAACAGTGATCATGATCATATTGTGCATCATGTATAAAAATAGCAAGCTCAGTCACTACGTCAAGAACTGAATCATGCGGTTCAATTTATAAATCATTTCCATCAGAAGCGCGATGCTGATGCATTCAGTCCATAGCTCTAACCCTAAACCCTTGGTACCTTCTGCAGCACCAATCTAACCCTGCGAAAACAACTACCATTACGAAAACTATTTATTTGCATTCAAGGGTTTTAAAAAAAAAAGTACATATGGGAGGAAAACCCAGGTTGAGCTGGGCGGTTATACAACATCCTGTTCTTTTCTAATTAATACTTAGAGTCAGTGACCTCGGCTGCGCCAATAGTTTGACAACGTTCTAACCAAAAACAAAATCACGGTACTTCATATTGCATTCCAGAAGTGTTTCACGGAGGAAAAAAAGAAAGAAAAAGGAAAGATATAAGCCATGCAATAATGTGCCACCTGAGGGAAAGCGGGAGCAGCAGTTCATATCAGTGCCGAAAAGGCCAAGTGCAGAAGGTCTCATCATTAGGTTAATGTCAGCTAATGTCACCGGAACGTCACATCGTGTTAATGTCGCGCCACTGAGCTCACTGAGTTTACCACTCGTGCATAATTCCAGACCATCTCTG
Source organism: Spondyliosoma cantharus (assembly GCA_900302685.1). Classification (NCBI taxonomy): domain Eukaryota; kingdom Metazoa; phylum Chordata; class Actinopteri; order Spariformes; family Sparidae; genus Spondyliosoma; species Spondyliosoma cantharus. The sequence continues at coordinate 17,880 of OMLP01025503.1, read as the reverse complement.
AAAACATGTCCAATTTGCTTAAATGCATATGTATAGTATGACAGTACAGCAGCGGAGCATGAACATAAGGATATTCTCCCGCGGCCTGATGCTGCGCGTGAAATGGTACATGCGAATAAGCAACAGCTGTCCGATACTTAGCGTAGCGTCATGCATCATACGCTGGCAATTTGGGTGACATTAATGGAGAATATTGCACTGCAGTATTTAGCGTCAATATATAAACCCCGTTTTGCCTCGCGCACTTCCCGTATATGGGCGCGCACATGCAAACACGCGCGCGCCTCCAAAGAGAGCAGACGACAGGGTTGTTAAAAAATTCATGACAGCGCTTTGACGAGGCTCCCCTCTGGGAGGTGTGTGTGTCGGGGGGGGAGGGTGGCGGCGGGTCGGTGTGAGGAAAGATACCTAATTACCCTTCCCCTTTTTTTTTCCTCCCCTTTTCCGCCGTATCTCTCTTTGTCAAACACGTACGCGCACCGGCGTTATCAGGCTACCCAAATAAAGCGACGCCACAATCAAACACTACAGAGCCTCGGTTTTGATGAGGCCGCTCCCTGAGTGACAGCTAACCTCTCTAAACTGGCATAACAGTTCATTACGGGGCCGCTGCAAGTTGCCGTTTCTGACAATTGATTAGAAGCCCCGGCGTCGCTCTGTCGAAACACACAAATTTAGCGCTTCATGGGGAGTGCATAACACACTCCCCGTAGACCTAACTGCTCATTAGTCTCCCTCTCGCTTATTGTAGTGTGGACGCCCCACCTCCACGCCATAATGAGTCCACTCTGTCACTAGACTGACCACTGGAGACCAGAGGAGAGCCACCGTTCCCCTGCAGCCCTAATGGGGGAAGAGGAATGCGTGGTGCGAGGAGGCCGGGAATTGGATCTATGAATGTAGCGAAGTGGAGTGTTTTAAGGAATGAAGTGCTTCAGTGAGGAAGAGGAGAGAAGTGGCGAAGCAATTCATAAAATCTAATACGAGGGGGAAAAAAAAAAATGACCGGTACTGTCCGCGGGCAGCGTTGCTGATGCATGTAGGCCGGCTATATCTTAATCCCCATATGAGCAGAGAAACGGGCCTAATGATGACCACAACAGCTATTGTGCCCATCAATAATCCTGCAGCCAAATTGGGCAAATAATATATTATTCCTCGTTCCATGCGCCCGCCACTGTTCACGCGCGCTGATGTATGAGATCATTACGCGAGCAGCCATAGAGAGCACAGGAGAGCTTGGCCCGAGTGCTGGATGGCAGTGGAATCTCACCTGCCAGCCCCGCAGAGAGATATTTCTGCCCTGCTCCCACCAGTCTTAGTTGTCATTCTGCCAGGGCAGCCCAGCAGCCCACCATGCATTTAGTGAGAAAGCAGAGCACAGCTTAAAGGATAGACAGGGAAGATGAGACAGGCTCTGCTAAACCTCACAGAGCCTCCCAGACTCCCTGGGCGCGCGCGTGTGTGTTCGTGTGTGTGTGTGTGTGTGCGTGCGCGCGCGTGTTTCTAAAGGCTCCACACGCCCAAAATCAATGGGCCATTCAGAGCACATTGCCTTCTCCCCCAGACAACAAAGCGATGCACACAAGAGTAGTAACGGTCTGAAAGATCATTAACACCCACATCCAGTCTTATCTCTCCCTCATTCGTTTCTGACAACGTGTCTACATTCATGAACGCCGGCTACCTCCTCGCCATAATGAGTCCCAACTCAAAGGCGATGGAGAGGAAGTAAAAAAAAATGGGGGGGTCAGTGTGAGAGGCAGGCAAAGAGAAAGGAGTCTCAAAAAGGTAATGGGTGAAGACAGTAATTATGAGCAGACGCATTAACGGAAAGGACGGCGCAAAAAGGCAGAAAACAACACTGACTCAGCACGACCGCGCCGTTCATAGTTCTCATTAAAACTTGAGCTCATGAGAGTGAACGGTGGCATGATGAAGAGAAAAGACACGAGGGCGGGTGAGGTTTTTTTTTTTTTTTTTATCAATAAAGAATGATGGAGGCTTTTTCCAGAAATGCATTAGATTGCCTCCTCGGGGGGGAAAAGGACAAAGCAGGCAATGCTTGTGTAAATGTCTAATGAATGCGTCGCGTTAACGTGCGTGTCCGCAAAGGTGTAATGAGAAGGAGATGAGCGAGGAACAAGAATAGACTTGAGAGAAAAGAAGAAATGAATAGCAGAGATGGGCAGACAGAGTAAAACGGAGCGAGAGGGGGCAGGTGGGAGTGTAAGAGAGAGGGAATACAAAAGAGCAAAGAGAGGATTTGGAGGTGGTGGGAAGAGATTTGCAGGAGGAGAGAGGAAGGGAGCGCGGTAAGAGCGAGACGAGTCGAGGGGTCAGAAGATATTGGGTTTATTTCAAATTCCAGTCGGACAGAACACTGTGGCAAAAGGTCAGGAGCTGGACACAGAGGAGAGAGAGAGGAGAGGTACGGACTGTTAGCGCGGCGAAGGAAGGCGACGGAAGAAAAAAAAAAAAAACCGAGGAATGCGGCGATCGAAAGGGGAGATGGAGCTGGAGTGAAGGCAGAAAAGAGAGAGCATGAGACGGAGGGAAAGAGCAGAGGTGTGTGCAGCTGTGAGAGCCCAGGGGAGAGCCGGGCCGCTCCACATGGCTCCTCTCAGAGGCCAAACCCTCCGATGGGAGCGGTAAATCTACAGCTGCTCCTTGTCTCGTTCGCTCTCTTTGGATCTTCTGCACTCATGCGTGACAGCTCAGAGATGTGTGTATCTCCGCCGACGGCCGCGGAGGATTTATAATGTTTGTCACCTGATCAGATTTCACAGGGAATCTGCCGGATGTGCTGTCACGATCTTCTACTGCGAAAAAGGGTTAAATGATAAAGGGACAACTTACTAAAAGGCATTCGATATATAAAAGGGTTTATAAGTCGCAAGTGATGGATTTACAAATTCTTAGCAAGTAACTGGCTTACGCTTTATCGATCAATAAAAAGACATGAGTGGGAAAACGTTGCCAGGTTGTGAAAAATCATGTTGGCTAGCATTTACCATCCTTGCTACTTGGTAATAATGCATTTATAATGTTAATGCATCTTTTAAACCTGCAATAACAGACCTTTTTTTGGCCACTTTTCAGTGTAGATGTGAACACAACTTTAACGCATCATCAACTTTTGAGTTGATACGTCAATAACATGATGTATGTACTAATCCAGCAGTTACAGGACAACGATATCATTCATTTGGACTCATGTTTCTCGTCACAAGGCGAATGTTAATCACTCTTTTAGCTCTGTTTTTGGTCTCTACCAACTTCTGTAGGTATGTGGCTCTTTGGTTGCTGAATGCTTCAATATAATCACCTGCTAACTTTGCCTGTCTACCATTTGGTGCTGAGCAGGTGGAGTACACTCAGTTTGTGACTTTGATGCCAGTTCCTTAGTGATACTTTTGTTTTTCGCACCAATTTTATGAAATATTTACGTTTTAACATACGATTACAGTACACACACACACACACATGGTGAGCCCCGTCTCTGGGCATAAACTAGTCTTTTTCCTGCATGTCTCAAGACAGCCGGTCACCAGCACTATTAGATCTTGGCACAACAAGTAAGCTACATGCTTATTGGCTCACTGACTCTGAGGAGATTAACTCCTTCGGTGTTGCAATATGGTATCTAATCACAAGACATTCTTGATACTAGATCGAGGCAATTTAGTCGGTGCCATAAAAGTATTGAAGTTCAGTACCTACTGCTGTGTCTGTAAAGGCTATGAAAGCTATCAGAGTGAGCAAAAAGAGTAGATGAAGACCGGTTGCCCTAACCATGACCAGATACTAATTATAAAGCCCTCTAAAGGGGAGCTGCTGATTCAAGAGATAATTCTCTGTGGGTTCATCACTATGTGCGAACCATATCATATTCATTTCACATTGCTCTTGAAAGATTAAAATATCTAAAAATTTGTTTTGGTATTTCGTCTCGCTTTGACCATTCGGGAGAGATGAAGAAGACTCACAGACACCGATGACTAACGTTGACATATTTTATAAAACATGACCATGGAGGAATAAAATAACGGCACATCAGCCTGCACAACGAGGCCATGTTAATCCTCACGAGTCTCTCCAATGTTCAGATTATATCTACAGCTCAGGAAGCATCCCTCCCATAGATGGTTATCTGTTTAACAACAAGGACGGGACAAGTTACTGCAGAATTTCTCAACTCTGCCCAAGTGAGGAATGGAAAGAAAATGGGGAGCAGACAGTAAGTCTGGTACCCCTACCCCTATCATAGATGGATCGAAGGCTTACACAAACACGACACGTTTACACAAACACTCAGCTTTGTTTTGTCGGGGATCTTGTTCAGTGTTCAGTGCTAAGTTTGCAAATATCATCAGAGGTATAAACTCATAGAGCAGACGTGACTATGCCCTTATCCATACCTTAACGTTTATACGGGGTACGTATGACATCCTGTCTCATGAAGTCAGAATGCCCCTGGACCGTCATGTTTTTTATGTGAATTGTGGTCGAGAAACACGAGTATTGTAAAAGAGAGCTGGCTGCTAATTAACGCGTCGCATCGCGATTACTGTAATTATACCAAAGTTTCGCGATACTGATTCGAGGAAAAATACTACCTGTCACATCTAATCAACACTTATTATTATAGGATATGAAAAACTGCTTCTGTTGACTCTGACAGTTCGTACGTCTCAAAATGAAGATTTAAAATACAACCGCAGGCTTGTTTTGATCCGCCAGTGTGAATTTCTTCTCGATGAATGTGTGAGACACTTGTCCCTGGCCTGCCATAAGTCTAGTTAGAAATCCCCATCTGCAGTGCTCCCTCCATCTCTCTTTCTGTCTTACACGCACACACACACACACACGATTGCAAGCCCACAGACAGAGACACATGCAGACACCTCTTGTCTGCTTAATATGATCAGTGCAGAGCAGAGATGGGAGGTTGAGTAACATCTGCTCCGGAGACTAGCATGTCTCTGATCATAACGTAGCTTATGTTCATTACTGCGTTACATTGGCGCACACACACACACAAACAAACGGGCGCATGCATAAATACACACACACACACACACGCCAAAAAAAAGTCATAATGTCAAATCATGTACTCATTATTATAACATTGTGACAGCAGGCAACAGATTAATAAAAATATGGTCCAGCACCTGGGGCACGAAGACTCTAATTAACACATGCACAACTAACACACCAAACAGCTCAGATTCAGTTTCCTGAATGAGGGGAACTGGTTAATTGAGATGCTTGGCACTACTTGTGGCATCTTGAAAATGAGACCGTTCTAAATGTCACATCAAACATACACCTACACCTACAACATATCGGGCATTGCATTATGACCACCTGCTTAATATTGTGAAGGTTCCCCTTGTGCAGCCAAAACAGCTCTGACCTGTCAAGACATGGACGTAAGACCTCTGAGGAAGTCCAGTCCTGTGGTGGCACCAGGGCGTTTTACAGTGGATTCCCTTGGTCCTGTATGTTGGGGTGGTGGGGCCTCCATGGATCAGACCTGCTCCAGCACGTCTTACAGATGCTCTATCAGATTGGGACCTGGGTAATCTGGAGGCACAATCAACACCTTGGGTCCTTCCGGAGCAGTGTTTGTCCCGATGGGGGGGCCACTGCCATCGGGTAGTGTTGTTGTGATGAGGGGGTGTACTTGTTCCACAACAGTCTTTGGATTGGTGGTACGTGTCAAGTGGCATTCGCTTGAATGCCAGCACTCATGGTTAACCAGCAGAACATCGCTTTGTGATGAGATGATCAATGTTATTTATGTCACCTGTCAGTGGTTTTAATGTTGTGGCTGATCGGTGTATAGATCTACACATAGTTAAGACTTGAGAGGAAAATACTGCTGAGGTTTTGGGAGGCAACACTGAATGGTTATCTGTGTGTCTGATAATTATTCCACTTGAGATGGAAGAGTTTCCGCATTCTTTCATAGGCGTCGGTGGTGACAGCCGCCTGGAGATATAGCTGGGCGTCAGTGGAGCTAGTAGACTGGCGATCAAGGAGATTTGCTGACAGCTGTCTTGAGTTAAGAGAGATATGGATGGTGGTCTGTCATGGCGCTTGGCTTTTGCGAGGCCGAGGAGCTGGGAGGGCAAGAAGCTGGGCAGCGAATAAACATGAAAGGAGAGCCATGGGGACACAATGAAAGATTGCCTCCGGACATCGGGGTGGCTCCTAAACTGGTCGATTGAACGGTCATAGTGTTCACGATATGCAGGCTCAGGGCAGGCAGACAACAAAGCAATACTCACAGGAGCAGTAACAGTTAGATTATTAACACCCACATCCAGTTGTATCTCTCCCTTACTTGTTTCTAACATTGTGTCCACATTCATATGCTGGTTACCAAATTTCTCCATAATGAGTCCGAACTCAAAAGGGATGGCTCAAAGTTAAAATATGGGATGTGAAGGGTCAGTATGAAAGGCTGAAAGGAGCGGAGTCTGGGAGGAGGATGCATGAAAGGAAAGGACAGTGCGAAGAGAGAAAAGTCAAAACTCTGATCACAGCGTTCATAGTTCTCATTAAAACTTAGTTTATGAGAATGAACAGTGGGATTATAAAGAGAGATACTCGGGTGGCTGCAGGGTGTTCAGTAAAGAATGATAGAGGCTTTATCCACAAATGCCAGGTCAGGGCAGCCAGGCCGGAGGCTAATGATCTCAAGGCTAGCCAGCTGGGAAATGGGACGGGGTACAGCTTGGAGGCTTGCATGCAGGGAATCGTATTTGGTACTAGCTGGCAGGGATGCAGGGGAACCTAGACTGATGGTTAAATGCTCCTCCGACCCAGGAAGCGACTTAACAAGCCAAGGCTTGAAAGAAAAGAGCCATATTGCCGATAACAAAGAAGCGTCCTTCTGTTCTATACTGGCATTTTGGCAGTAGATTAGAAGCCACTGAATGGCATGACTCACTTTATTTAGTTCATCCAATGAATCTTGCGCATCCATTTTTAGACAGATTGTTCAGTCAGGCAGTTGAGGACAAGGCAGCAAGGAATAGGACCCAAATGGAAAAAAAATCTGATTCTTTGATAAAATCAAGGTACATGCTAACTGGCATGAATAAAAAGGCACCTGGCGTTCAGGGTTAATAGGAGTGGAGCAGGGACGGGGTCCAGGTTTCGAGACCCAGCAAAACCACCAGGTAGCAGGGTTCAACACTGACTACCTGGCAGAGAATGAGTGGAAGCAGGACGGTTATAGGCTGCACAATAATTACAAAAATACATGTCATCGAATCGGAGATTTCAATGCAGATACTGCAAAACTTTAGTGTTTTTTGCATTCAAGCAATTTTAAAGTGACAATGATATAAGCTCTATCTAATAAAATGGTGTCTGTGCACAGCTTTACATACTGTAAAGCCTACAACACACTATATTGATTCCTTGACATTTTCGGTGGAATATCCTCCAGTGGCGACTACAGCCTCTTATAAATGTAGAATCTGAAAGTGTATATTATTAAAGATATGACTGAACTCGACACTGCAGCAAAAGCTTTTGGTGACTTGAGACCGGACCAGCGAGGCATGGGGCCATGCTTGGCCTTATAAAATGTAGCTAGTGCACAGTTAAAATATGCTTCCTGCTTCATTTAAATACATGAGAGGACAATGAGGGTAGATATACTTGTCAGGATTTCGAAGTAATAGTTCAAATTAATTTTAGAAAGAGGTCAGGAGTGTGACATCGCTCTCTGGTTGACTGAGAGTGTTTCGAATATACCGATTCCAGCACAAGCATGGGAGTGGCTCCTGCTGCAGGTCAGGTTTGAGAGTTTCAGTGGACATTTTCACGTGTATCTACCCTACTGTGACAATGGATCATCATTCGGGGCGACTTTCACAGACTGAATTCAAGGTAAGCAAAATGCAAGCTGGTAACGTACTAACCAAGTAGAAACAATTGCCAAAGTACCAACTGGTAAAGTCTGGCATTATTAAATAATGGTAATTACCTCACATCCATCTAGTAAAACGTTCCTAGTTCATAAGCCCTTCATCGCATTTCAATAATGAACATAATTTGCATGCAGACAAGATGCCAGCGTCGGTAAACGGGAGATATGTCTTTTTTGAAAACACACACTTTAACCTACACACACACATACGTACGCTGTAGGTACCCGCAGACAGTGGGGAGTTTTTTTCGGAGCGCCGGTTGAGGTGCGACACTAAGTAATGTTGTGGGCTCGCTCATTAGTCACTGAGCGGAGCCCTTCACCCCAGGAAAAAGAGAGAGGAATTACACATGCGTGCACATACACACACTCACCTCATGCAGATTGCTCAAACAAAAGCAAACAGCCGGCCGCAGACGCACGGCTGCTGGTTGTTAGCGAGAGAGAAAGACAGAGAGGTGTGGACTGTGAACAATGCCTGGATGTGTTGAGTGTACGGGTGATGTCTCTCTCCAGTGTTTTATCAGTTAGCCTTTTGCCTTACCAGTTCTGCACCATCGATAAATACGTTTTTAATTACGGCGCACACAGACAGCGACACAAAGAGAGAACAGGCTGCGGACGGGGGGGGAGGAGAGGTGGACTGAAGTAATTGGATCTAGCCTCGAGCACATCACGCACTTTCATTATGTGGTCAACTACATTTGACAAGCGTTTTCAGTCTCTCTCTCTCTCTCTCTCTCTCTCTCTCTCTGAGCAGTGGAAGTAGGTGTCGACTCAAACACAACACTGTCAATAACCACGGCGACTTAATTCGTCTAATAAAAAATATGAGGGCATCAGGAAAGTCACAGTAAGCGCTCCGAGTTGACGGATATAAATGTAACCGAAGAGGATACTCGGGTCAGTGGTCTCCGCAACATGAATGCAAAGCAGTGTGAATATGTAAATCGAGCTGATAGGTGGAGCAATTGAGCTCACCATTACACCATTTTTAGGGCCACTTTATTTATTAATAATGTCTCCTACGCATTGAAGCCTTATTTAACCTTCGCTTACCACAGGCAACCGTTAAGTGTTAATTTTTTACCGGCTTTAGTCCTTGTGCTGTATAATAGTGAGCCTTAACAGTTGCTCAGGAGAAAATGTTTGCAGCATATCGAATTAAAATGTTATATGGGTGTAAAATTGCTCTATGCCTGAGAACTTTATCAATTAGTCAGGAAGCTCACCAGCCACTATGGGCCATATTTAAGCGATCTGTGGCGCATGGTCTAAAGCGGCAAGTGAGGCACAAGGCTGTATTTAGACTTACCGACTTTAAAACTCCTGACTTGCCTACACACTTGTTTTGTATTTCATTTTAACTAATGTTCCGTATTCTTCTACATAACGAAAGGTCACAGAGTCTGGATTCATGCGGTGAAATAGCTTGGGGTGACACAGTCGTCCACCTTGACAAATCCTGAGAATTCGTCCAAAAATATTTTCTTCATGAAGCTAAACGTCTAATTCTGTTCCCTGTGTAGAGTTTGCCCCGCCCTGCCAAGTTTATAACGACAGCTTTTAGTATCAGAATAATTTGCAGGATGAATACTCTTGACTTTTTGACCAGCTTTTTGTTGGTCTGTGACTTTCTGCTGCCTGAAGATAACAATGTGCCATCAATCCGCCTGACCAAACCTCACTTTAAGACCAACACCAACCAACACATAGTAGTAAATTGAGTATTTACAGTATAAAGTTTAGACGAGGGAAAGCAGGTTTACAAGGGGAAGACCCCCCCCCAACCCCCTCATCCTGCATCCTCATCGCCTACTGTGTATGATTAAGAATATCTAGACCTGCAACAAAGTCAGCTGCTGCTGCAAAAACCTAAACATAATGGCTTAACTGCTTCAGGCTGTTTAATGTTGACTACGTGGTGCTTTATCCGCCATCAATAATGCATCATGTTTAAAATAAAGTAAACGTCCAGCAACAGCTGTCAGCCCTTTCTCTGCACGCACTGTCCATTTAGACTCCCGAACCTCC
>OMLP01025495.1:0-10220 GCA_900302685.1 Spondyliosoma cantharus | reverse complement strand
TCGAGCTTGTGTGTGTGTGTGTGTGTGTGTGATACATTCAGAAAAAAAGGGAGGAATTATTCATTAGCTCTCTATTTTGCTCTTTCAGCCTCCCTCCTGATCCTCATGTTTAACAACTCTGGGGCAAACGCAGAATTGCAAATTAGCTCCTGGAAAAAAAAAAAAAAATCAAATTAATTGGCCATCCTCGCAGGCTCCTTGTCAAAGTTTGGGCTGATGTGTCAACGCTTCACCCAGAACTCCAAACAGCGTTGCACAATGTGGCACGGAGCGTATGAAAACAAAAAGGAGCCGAGCAGAGCACTGTGCAAAAAAAAAAAAGAAAAATACCCACTGCTTTGTGTGTCAATTAACGGAGCACTTCAGTCAAGGCCAAACTTTCAGAGTTGACTCCTCCTAACCGCACAATAACTCACTGAACCAGGCAGCTGTCACTTCGCCCTCTCTGCAATTTCACAATCAGTCAGGCTCAAATTAGAAGTCGGCATCAGCCTGTGGGCCAGAATAATGACTTCACTGCGGCTTCTGCAACCGCAACATTAGTGAAAAATATTTTAGGACTTTGCAACAAATGAAATCAAATGCATTAATTAGTTTCCCCATTGTGAAGGTTTTTCTGCCTCTTTTCCATGTTCCATTAAACACCGAAATACACACTCGCTGGTTTAATAATCAGGCAGTGAGTGATGGAGTGGACCGGCGGAGTGACCTCCATCATGTCATTTGATCCGTATTTAAAGACACTCTCAGGAGCTGTAGGTCTGCTGTATTGTACCAAACGGACCAGAGTGAAACAGAGCGCCGCGTCCAGCGGGCCAACATCTGTCTTAACACGCCATCTAGTGGTGCGTTAACGTATTACAGGTTCATTTAATAGGAAACTGATTAGGTGAAGAGCAGCCACAGTCCTTACTTGTCCTGCGTAGATGTGGGGTTTACTATAACATGGTCTTCCCTACTACAATAAGGTGTAGGTGCAGCACTCAGGCCACTCTGAGCACCGCCTAAGACAAAACTAAATGAGTTTTCCCAGATCTTTTTTAATTCAACTCCAAAAACTTAGGGAAAACCCTGCCATGACGTCAGGCTCTACACTTAACTCTACATACTTACAACATTGCAGGATGCTCAGTAACTATAGTTTTCAATTCAGTTATTGAATTTTTAAATTTCCATTTCTTTATTCATTTTGAGGAACGGACCACCACAAACTGTTTTGAAGAGTTAGCGACTTTTTTGACACGGTACTGTGACTGTTTGATCTGAGAAAGAAACACAAGTTAGTGATGAAGATATACTGCAGGGTTTGTGATGCTACAAACCACCTGCATGATGTTTCACATACTGGATACAGACTGTTTTATGTTGTGTGTTACGTGAGATTTGGAGTCTAAAATGTTTTGATTTTTGTCTTTTTGATGTAAAAATTGAGCAACCGCTACCGTAATATGCATTACATGTTCTATAGACAAAATGTCAACCGAAAATCGACTGGAAATGCTCTTTAATAAGGTCTCTACAAAGTACACAGTGAGATGAAAAAAGTTTAATTTATTTACAAAAATAGATATATAAATACAATCCTGAGTGTAAATCCGTACAAATGAGGAGTCTACAAAATAAAAGCCTGACCACCACCCACAGACGACAGACACCGAGACGTCTGTTCACATGTCACGGGGTGCAACTTGGCCTGAGGTGTCTTGCAAAGATCTAAAAGATTGTCCAGGGTCAATGTGCAACAGAAGCTTGTAGTTTTAGGGTACCAGGTGTCCATTGGTCAGAGTACAGAGCGGTATTTACATGCAAACATGAGCCAAACTGCACACGCGTTCTCAGGATAGGCAAACACCCGAGCACGGACTGCAAGCCTCACATGGTCGCCCCGACAACACACTATCTCCTCACAGAACGGAGACCTAAACAGGAAGTGACAAGAAACAAAGGGGATGAGGCATGAAGTACTGCTAAGTCTTCTCCAAAACAATGTAGACGAACATATCAAGGGGAGATTCTTTTCACCTGAAAGCAATACTTGAACACATTTGAAAAACTGAGAATTCGAGCTTCAACAATCGGTGACATGTTTGCACTGCCTGTCCGTTGCACCGCCCCTAGAATGGGATCAACAATCTTATAAGACTGGTTTCAGAAATGTTTAACTGAACAATTCATACAATCAACAGTTCAGTTGCGAGCGGTGTCTGCTCCAGCCAAGACTGCAACCTTTTCAGCAGGCACAGATGCCACAAAACACACCTGAAGTTGCACTGAGTACATTGCTTCTGTGGTCAAGGACACTCAAATAAGAAAGAGACGCCTGTCATCATGAGGTCTTTACCTCCACTTAACAGGTTGAAGGGTTTCTCAACAACACTAGGCTCACCTGAGGCAGGTGGCAAAGGCTCTACGAGCGTTGCGGTGCAGGAAGTGGATTGGGAAGCCTTTGAAAGTGTGTCCATCCGGCACCGCTCTTCTTACTGCGTCCTGGAACTCCTCGTTGCCACAGGAGACGCCGGTGCAGCGCTCCAGCTCGTAGGCTGACAGAGCCGAGGACAGCAAGTAGGACAGGTGGTCGTCCCACACTGTCGCCAGATCCAGGTCCTGGACGAGAGAGTGAAAAGGACGTTTACTGCTCAATTATTCTTACATTAAATATAAAGACATAACACCTGACCTGTGACTGGCCAATGGCATTTAAAAAGTCTGTTTACCCAAATCACAGACACAAAAAACATACATCACTCCCGACAGCGGTTTCATATTTATACTGTTCAAGTAAATGCATATATTGAACCATTATATTGAAAATTATTCTGTTAAACGCAATTCAGAACACAGTATTATATTATGTCAAATACATCTATTTAACATATACAACTGCTTAGTCCAGGTGTTTTATCTTATAATGAAATTCTGAAACACACATCATGATCGTATTCAATTTAATTTCATGTAGTGGGGCACTATGTAGCCTTAAACTCTGAACTTTGATCTTTACAATATCAATGAAGTAACAATATAAAACACAGATTTTTTTAAAAAAAAATGTTGAAAACTGCATAAATAAGCTGTTCTGAGAGGAAAATCAGATCTCCAGAACACTATTTGAAGCTAGAGAGGTGGCAGGGTCCGCCAAATATAAACAAAGTAAAACAGTATAAATTATGTTGTCCTTTATGGTCAGTTCTTTTTCTTCAGTTTATTCAATCTTGAAAATTAAAAGTTTGTTCATTGAGTTTGTTTAATGATGAAAAAAATTTGCCTCTGATTAAAATTTCTTCCCAAAAATACATAAACTGCACTTTTAAATATCATATTTTTCGAAATGGGATATTTGGGCTTTTAACCAGAATTAAGCCATTTGTTCAAACATTACTGTCATGTGCAACAAGATGATGACAGAATTAAACGAGTCAGTCAAAGCTGAAATGATGGGACACCATGTGGAAACCATTTCTCTTTGTTTAGTTATTAATCAGAGGACAGTTACAGTCTCCTAGTCGCTCCACAAAGAAATGTGGCAATTTTCAAAAATTGAAAAGGCACTGAAAGGAAGATGAAAAGTGAAAAAAACACAACTTCAAACCCTTTTTTTAAAACCACAATTTTGTCCAGCATTGTTTTACCTTCCTGTGCTCAGAGACCAGGTAACGCATTTCCAGCTCCAGCTGGTTACTGGCAGCAGCAGGATCCAGAGACGGGGCACAGAGTGGAGGCAGAGGGGGCAGAGAGGTGATGGAGCCTGGGGCAGTAACAGACTTCAGAGCCTCTTCGCTCATCGCCTTCCACCGAGACTGATTCTGCAGGCAAAGAAAAAAACACAGGCTGACACTTTTACTATTTCTGTTCACACAGTAGAACCTCTAAATTGAGGGTCAGCTTTGCTGCCTTGCTTTAGGGAAACGTGACAGAACAGGAGTTGCTGATGAATTGAACTATTGCAGATTCAATTTCCCAACTCACAAACTGGCCCCTCGTCTGAGGGAACTCAAAATTGTCCAGTCACATGCCCATCATCTTGGGACAACTGAATACACGGCGGATATGCAGACTGTCATATTGAAAGTCATCTCGCCGTAAGCGTGACCATGCCGACATTTAATGGGCACCTTTCAAGTGCCTTAAGAATCAATAAATACAAAAAATGGACCATGAAACATCAGTAAAAATGATCTGATTGGTCTATCCAGTGACAATGGCGGAGAAAACTGTTAGGGACACCAGTGTCTTACCTGGAAGTCAAAGACACAGAGCTCCACAGCATCGGAGGGTTGGCAGTTAGCCAGGAAGGCGTGGTGGTTGAAGACACAGCCCACAGTGCGGTAAGGGGACGAAGGTTTGGGCTGGGGGGCCAGGGGTGGGGCGTCCGGGTCTATGGCCTGGTGCAGGTATCTGAACACACATATAGGACATCAGGGATAATCAGTGTCACTGCAAACCTGCTTACAATAGGTGAAAAAGTTTCATTTCACAATTATTACAAATAATAAACGCTGGTTAAATAAGGCAAGGAAGGATGCACCGCACATGAAATATTTTGTTAAGGATAAGACAGAAGCTAAAAAGGATGTCAGATATGAAATTAATTTTGTTTGTATAGTCCAGACTCACCCCCTGACAACTGCCACAAGGGGCTTTGTAATCCGTACAGCAAACCGTTAAAAGAGTGCACTTAACCAGTCAGATATGAAATTAAAAGAGTATTAGGGCTAAACTCTGAGAATTTGAGTGAGAATAGAACAGAGGAGAAATTGCACAGTAGTGACCTGAGGGCAGATTCGGTGCTTGCAGATGCACTGAATGATTTTTATTTACGATTTGATGATGAACATGATTTTACAAATGTGCACGGTGATCTGTTTGATCTGCCACCGCTCAGCCCACTGTCAGTGCCCATTCTATTGGATCCATGTTAGAATCCATTAGAGAAGCCCTGGTCCTGATGTGATCACTGGCAAGGTCTGTGCCGACCAGTTACGTGATACTTTTTGCTGATCTTTATAACTTGTCACTTCTTCAGCACAAAGTCCCGAAACTGTGGAAGGAATCTGTAATTGTACCTGCGGCTGAGGAAAAATCCCTCGCTCTGACTTCATTAGTGATAAAGACTTTTGAGCGTTGGTCAAAAGAATCCTGACCGATGATCTGGTGTAGATCAGGTTAACAGAGGAGCGGATGATGCTACTATTACTTTGTTGAACTAATCAAACAAGCATCTCGAAGGGTGCAAAAACTCACGCGAGGCTTTTGTAGATTTCTCCTCAGCTTTTAACGCAATCCAACCACACATCACACATCACACATCATAGCTAGAAAACGTGATGCTGGTTTGGTTAAATGGATGTTGGACATGTTTTAACGTGTAGGCTGCTGGCAGACAGGGCAATTCGAGCTCTATCTCAGAAGTGGTTGTTAACCACAGGCTCAGCCTAGAGGTGTGGCCTGTCCCCTTTATTGAGGGAGTTTATACTTCTTCTTTTTACTCCTAGAACGTACTGCAGCTGCACTTACAAAGTGCTCACTGTTACATGCATTATGCATATGCAATTGGGATATACAGTACTAGTTAGTCATGACAGTGCAACTTTAACTTTGACCCTCTCCTTTCTATATCTGTTGCAGCCTCAGCACAAAACTTTGGAGTACTAAGAACATAGTACTAATACTCACTCATGAGCTCTCGCAGCTGCGTTCATATTTGCGTGACATACAGTCAGGGTCAAAGGTTTACATCCACTCATAAAGAACATGTATATCATGGTAGTCTTTAGTTCCAATGATTTCTACAAGGCTATTTTTTTTTGTGATGGAATGAGTGGAACACATACTACTTTGTCACAAAAAAACATTCATGGAGTTTGGTTTTCCTGAAGATTTTCCGAGATAATCGTTGTGGTCAAACGACTCAATTGTTGTTTCCAGTTCAAATAATAGATGGCTGGATTTCAGGCTTCTAGCTCTTTATATTTGCATTTTCTGAAACGTTAATGAAGTGAATGAATTGGAAATTCAATTCTGGAACCAGGGTCCTTCTAAAAGTGGGTGGTCACTGTTGAAATCTATGTCATTCAGTTATAGAATATACTGTAGCTTTATCAAATTAGCACAAATCTTGATGGTGGGAAACCGCTTGAAAAGTGTAGCTCCAGTTACAGTGAAGAATGACTCAGGATTCAAATGAATGTACTACCATGGTGGCAGAAAAAGTGGGAACATGATCCACAACGCTGCGAAGACCTGGTTTATATCACTGACTTACTGCAAACTGACAAAATATATGAAATCAAGTCCATCTCCATTATAAATCAGTGAGTAATGGAATAGAACAATAAATGCTGGGCAAAATCCAGAACTTAATAAACACCAAAGTGTAATCAATTGCTCCCTGGCCCAGAGCCAAAATATCATGAAAATGTCTTCATGGGATCCTGAGGTACTCTGCTGACAAACACAC
Source organism: Spondyliosoma cantharus (assembly GCA_900302685.1). Lineage (NCBI taxonomy): Eukaryota > Metazoa > Chordata > Actinopteri > Spariformes > Sparidae > Spondyliosoma > Spondyliosoma cantharus. The sequence continues at coordinate 3,763 of OMLP01025495.1, read as the reverse complement.
AAAGAATGAAAATGCAGCACAGTTCAGATTACCACTTAGATGGTTTGGTTTTAGTTATTATAGGAAAACTCAAAATGTTCTATATTTTTTATAGGTTTTAGTTCTAAAATTTCCTCAAATAAGCACATATACTGTATCTCTTGTTAACATTTTGCATTCTTTAATGTAAAATATATGTGCTAAATTTCCTGTGTCCAAGCTGCTGTTACCACTCTGGCAGCTCTGTTGTTGATGTTCTAGTCTGATGCCAGACGGACAGGGGAGCAATTTAAACCAGTTGTGTTATATAAGCTGTCTGAATAACAACAGAACTCGTACCTGTGTCCTGTCAGACTCTCCCAGAAGGTGATGCTCCCATCAGTTCCGCGGGTCAGCACCCAGGTGTGCGGTGGTCCCTTGGTTTTGGTGCCCACGCACACATACGCATCTAGGCCAAATCCCAGAAGGAGGCTGCATAGAAGGGTGGCGTGGTCCTCACAGTCCCCCTACAGAGGGCAGACAGTGATGAGTTCAGGGCATTTGGAATGTTTTTACCCTTCCTTTATTGTGTTATGAAGCATTTTTGTGTATGTAAAAGATCTGCAAAGTAAAAAAGTCCATGCCAAAGGGAGCACTGCCTGAAACGCCTGGTTTGGAGTTTGGAGTAAGTTATGTTTGTCACTATGTTACATGCGTTATATAAATACATGTTTTTAAATATTCATTATAAAATATATACTCTCCAGTCAGTCAGCAGACATACAGTTGCTACTGCTGTAGCAGCGTTATTTTAGATCACACTACCTTGCTCGTCATGACTCAACCACATCCTGCCCATTAAGTAATGCACACGTACAAAAGTGTGAAAAGGGCTGCCGCACCAATGCACCATATGAGAAAATAATGTTGTTTTTTTTAAATGCAAGTTTGTAAACCTATTCTACTAGGACCCCAAAATAAAAGTATGAATTTGAAAATTAGCATAATATGATCTCTTTACTGAAAGTCAAACACCCATTGATTTTTAACATTTAGGTCAGTTGTACTGCAGCAGCAACAGGACTTTTTTTCCCAGAGTGATTTAGGCCATGCAACTCTTTGGAGCTGCAAGGTTATTATAGATTCTTCTAGAGACTTCTCTTAAAAAATTAGCCTTTTGAAAACTCCATTCACAGAAGGTCAAGAGATGTGGTTAAGAGGTGTAAAACAAGTGGGTGAAACTTTGATCTAAGACTATTTTGTCACATTGTCATGTTCTTAAAGTTCAAGATGGAACTTCCAATTCAGAAAAGCTTCTTTGGTTTTCCTGGAGGCAATGTGCACTGGAATGTTCACATGCCAAAATATTCCATCTTTACTCCTGAAATGTTACAAATATTTCAACTTTTATCTTGAAAAATTAAATTGCTTATTTCAAAATATCATGACTTTGTTCCCAAAATATTACAACTTTATTCTACAAATATTACAACTTTCATCTTGAATTATTGTGACTAATATATTAGTCCCCCCCTTAATATTGTCCCTAAGACTCCATCGTTAAAATGCACTTGCAGTGTAAGTCCCTATATTTAGACAGATCTGAATTTGGATTCACTGCCATCTTCACGCCATCCCTGTTGACTGTCTAATTAACCCCATTACTGCAACAGTCTGTTTGCACAGAAATACTATATTCCGTTCTCATTGCACTGTGAGGCTTTCTCATAAGTCGTCAACTCATGTACAAGAAAAGCCTGCTGGAGACGAAATGAGCTCTGTAGTCATCAAATTGTCCATGACAGTAAGCAACTCTTATTTTACTCATACAACTTTTCCGGTAAAGAGGCCCGAGTTGAGCTGGGGACTTGTGCTATTGTTACTGCTGCTGTGTGCTGGCTCAGGCTTTGGGCAACTCAGAATGATAGATGTTCCCCAGAAGTGCTAATATGGACAGCAGCATCGAACAGGCTGGGGACTGATGAGGCTAAATTAATTTTCCCTGGAATGAAACTCATTAATCACAGCTGACAAGGGCCACTTTGTGAGAGTTGTGTTGTGTCTGTCTTGCCAGCCGCTCACAGAGGAGAGGCAGGGAACATTTATCCTGTGGGATGTGAGATTCCCCTTTATCAGGCAGACAGATGAAAATGCAGCAGGCAGTCGACTCCGCGCAAATTCTTCTCAGAAATGACACAATCAGCTTTGCTCAGAAAAAACACTGGACGTTAACACAGCTTTACATGATGCTTTCTGACTGATGGAACACATCTGAACGACAGAAATCTGTGACATTGATTCAAAACATAGGGGCAGATGCTGGTCTTTAAAGGAAGAAAATATGGTAACACTGATGCATTTTTCAATTCAAGTCAAGTCAATTTTGTTTATATAGTCCAGACTCACCCCCTGACAACTGCCACAAGGGGCTTTGTAATCCGTACAGCAAACCATTAAAAGAGTGCACTTAACCAGTTACTTCTACATCAAGTGCAGCCACTTAACTTTCAATGATAATGATTCTTTTCAAACAGTTGTCTTTGCTTTCCACTAGGGCCCCATCATTAATCAAAATTAAAGCCCAGCCGATATATTGGTTGGCTGATATTATCAGCCGATATTGGCCTTTCACAGATATATCAGCATCAGTGAATGTTGTCCAATAGGTGCCGATATGAAAACTGTTTTTGGACAGAACATAATGCAGGAAACGATACTTGGGGTTATTTATAATATAACATAACATCCTGGTGACGTTTACTGATTAATGCACGCATGTCATTTTGGACAATAACGTTTTTATAGAATCCTGTCTATTACGTACACTACCAGTCAAAAGTTTGGACACACCTTCTCATTGAGTGTTTTTTCTTTATGTTTAGTATTTTCTACATTGTAGATCAATACTGAAGACATCCCAATTATGAAGGAACACTTATGGAATTATGTATTATAGGGTCTCAATCTGATTCACGAGGTAGTCTATGACAAAACTATTGTTCTGTCATGACGTATGCATTTTGTTCATGATTTATGATGTAACAGCGGCCTCGTGCTGATAAATCTGAATCTGATTGAAAGGTGGTTCCATCTGACCGCGGCGCAGCAATTCAGGAGCAGCGGCAAGAATAGTTCACAACGTCAAGTTGGAAAAAGGTCAGTATTCATCCCCAGGCTGGATTGTATTTATTCTGTCAGGTGGAAAATATTACAGTAGGTACGGTGTGGATGAAAATCTAAGAACTAATGTAAATGATTGGAAAGACAGGGAGCAGTAAAGAGAGCGCTGAAAATGTTTTGTTAATCTAGTTTTGAGTTTTGTTTGTCTCCACCTGATGGCTTCAGGGTTAAACTTTTGATGCATGTGTTGAAAAATCACGTTGTCAATTTGTTGTCTTGACCGAGTTTTACAGAATTTTCCTTTTCCAACATCAGAAGGTGATTTGAACGATTGTATGAAGAGGTTGTAGAACACCTTCTGGCTGCTGCTTTTCTATCACCTATTCCTCTTGTTTCAAACGATGCATCAAATGAATTATGAAAAACTGTAATGAAAATATCCTGGATTGTTTGTTGTTTGATAATCACTGGCTGTACAAGTTTACGACATCATGATAAATGGAGAGACGTCTTCCACACCCTTAGATTTATGGAATTTATATTGAAAGTGAAAATAGACTAATAAATGTTTAGCTCAGTGGGTAGAGTGTGTGTCCCATGTACAGAGGCTTTGTCCTCGCTGCAGCAGCCCCGGGTTCGAGTCCCGGCCTGGGGCCCTTTGCTGTGTGTCACTCCCCCCCCCCCT
>OMLP01025492.1:0-14146 GCA_900302685.1 Spondyliosoma cantharus | reverse complement strand
TAATCTACCTAGTCGCAGATATTTTGCATATTTTTATAACTTTTTATTTATGCCATACATTTCATACAGAAGAAACCAAAACTAAAGCTGTGAACTTTTCATTTTGACCATTTGATTTCCTATTATGCAGCTAATTTTTATTTTACTGTTTTTTGAAATGACCTGTGTGACATCCTGCACATAAGTGCATGTATTTCTTTTAAAATATGCTAGTGGCATTATGCACAAAATGTGCACTTTAATTTAGTGTTATTTTGATACGTCATATTAGTTACATCATGCATAAAAGGCACTTTATTTGTTTTTAAATTACATGTTAGTGCCACTGCTTAATAACTGTTTAATAAATACAGTTTTGATACATTTTTTTAGTTGTGATTTTACCCTTTTGGCATGAATGTTTAAAATCAGCATATATTAATGCAGTATGAACAATGTTTTAATGTAGACACGTAGAATCATCATACTGGCATGATTGTATGCATCAGAGTGTTAATTCAAGGCTAAGGGAAAATATCGAGATATATATCGTGTATCTTGACGTGGCCTAAAAATATCGGGATATTAGTAAAAGGCCATATCGCCCAGCCCTACTTCTATATGACCACAAGTGACCAATAAACTAGTTTTTTATTATTATTAGCAAGTCTCTCTTAGCCAAACCCTTCAAGTTGTATAGTATTTAAGGAAATAGGGTTGTTTTACTTGCACTGTTAAATTATTTTTTTAGATTGTAGCCGAACATCCATTAAATGTAAGTTTAACCACATTAAGGTACTGCTTTTTAATGCAAGATCAGAGCTCTACACAACATTTCACCTGCATTATGGTCCATAGTTACCTGAAACTGAACCATTTAAAGCAACAAATCGATGATTGTACTGACCAGTCAATACATAGTGTAGGTCTAAAATGTCAATGGACTAAAAAACAATAAGTGTATTCAAGATATTTGACTTCTCTGCTTTGTGTAGATAGTCCATCATGACATTGAATGATATTGGATACACAGCATGTTGACAGACTGATTTCCTGTCCTTTGAAACTCAAATGGTTTTCCACGTCAGTGTATTGTATACCACTGATATCAAGTCTTTTTTTAACTAATCTTTTATCAAAAGTATCACAGAATACATTTTGTTATTCACTCTATTAACATAAAATACTCAAGTGCAGAAAAAACTAATCATACATACATGTAATCTCTTGTAAAATGTGTCCCCAAATGCACATATAACCCAACTGTAAACAGATGCTTTGAAAGCAAAATTAAAGCAATTCATAGAGAAGCTAAACTGCTACTCGAAAGCAAATTTAAAAACGAACAAACAAAACCAGAAAGTTACAAAATTCTGAAAAGAAAATGGACTAAAAACTAAAAAAAACAGAATTAGAGGCGCTCCAAAAGAATAAAAGCAAATAAAAGAAGTGACATTTTAACAAACATATTTCCATAGAAATGCCATCAATTAATCCATATACTAATATAGATTACTGGGTAAAGAGGAAAAAAAAAGGATATTCCAGATTTAGCACTAAGGTAAAAGATGGGTACATTTCCCTGAGATCAGTCTTTGTACGTTTGTACTTTTAAAAAAAGGAAATAGATATTTTATACTGTGCTATTTTAGATGTTTTTCTCCTGGGCTGGGAATATCATACAACCTAGCCAACAGCAAGTAGACATGGTGTGTTTTCTTCCCAGAAACTTTCAGCTCCCTGCTGATCTCCCTCCAGCCAGCTGACATCTTAGGATTTCGTAGCAAAAGGACGGACAGTGAGATATAGATAACTCCTGAAGATTAAGAAGGAACCACGGGTGAAATTTGGCAATACTTTGGTTCCAAAGCAAACAGCCAAACTCTGCAGCAGTGTTAAAGTGCTCATACTCTTACTGTGGCCCCTTTTAAATATCTTACCCCATTATTACATTTGCTTCATTCTCCCTGTATGGCTTAACAGTCTGTCCACAGACTTACCACAAAGAAGTGAATCAACGTGTGATTGCTAAGTAATCACAATGCTTTTAGATTTTTATCCGTTTTGTGTGTGTGCACATCTTGAGTGTCTCCATTTCAGCTTTTACCAATGCGGTGCCTGTGACAGGATAGGCGGATCGAAGCTAATGTCTGTTCCATTAACACTATCTGAGTGACGTTCCACTTTGACTCTTGTATTTTCAGACAAGAAAAGTATTTTGCGATGCCCGGTTGGGCTTGATGTATAACATTATGAAGAAAAGCAAAAAAAAAAAAAACACCCAGGGTAGCCAACCACCAATCAAAACTATCACGCTGGTGTGAGTCATTCATCCTTCCACCCACGCGGCTCAGACGAAGTGAATGCCAGTAAGGTCAGATGACTGTGTCGGGTCACGGACTCACGCAGAAAAAAACCCCAAATTAAACATCAGATCGCACACAGGCGGTCCTCACTCACATCACTGAAAATGTGCACACACGTGGAACCACACACACACCCGTGAAAACTGAGATCACAAGATCAAAGAATTTGACTGAGGGATTGTTTATTTTTTCATAAATTAGGATGAGCGTTCAAAGGCATGTTAATAATATATTAATTAGTGTATTTTTTAGCAAGGTGTTAGATGAGGGGGTCCTGTTCAGCTTGAATATTTAGTTAAACAGGGTAGAGTCTTCATTAATTCATCAACCTTGGCCTGCATGTCTTCGGAAGCTTTACACAGCCTCAGTAAACCTTGTTTAAGTATAAGTGAATGATATAAAGGAGGTATACGCAGATTTACGTTATGACACTGACACATGGCGTATAAGAGATGCACAATCCACTTTTTTTCAGTATTGACTTGATTCTCCTGAATTCGGATATCGACCGATGCAGATAATGATACCACAGTTCTTTTTTTCTTGAATATTATTATTATCGTCATTATTATTTATCTTTGTTGGTTGTATTGTGTGTAAGGTTACACACGGATGTAGTAACTCATATACAAAACAATTTATTTGAACTGTTGGTTGAGCAGGCTTCACATGCAAAGAGGTGTGGTTCAAAAATACAGAATATTATACAGTGCAATAGGAAATTGGCAATCATTCAATCAATCAATCAGTCTATGGAATCTATTTTTGTATGTTCTATACTGCATATGAACAGTTGCTTTCTTCCTGAACCCCCCTGATGATGAAGATGCGATGAAGACAAATTACAGTAAATTAATGGATTTTGTTGTTCGTACGATTACTATGTGAAGGTACAGTATAATGACCAATGCAGCTGCTCTACGGACAAAAATTTTCTAAACTGATTAGCGGCGTCATGAAGTGAAAATGTATCAAAATAAGCCTTCAATTTCGACGCATGGATTCTAATGCATTATCAGTGATTCTCTGTTTAAGAGGATTTACTCGGGACAGATCTGAGAAACCAAACTTTGAGATTAAACTGAATTTCTATCTATTGTTGTTTATTGTTGGATCCCTGAAGGTTGGTCTTTTGTCAACTCTACAATCTTTATTTTTGGTGAATAGTATTTGGACTAATCTGCAGAAAGCCACCAGGACAAAGTCAAGCTATTGTTGTTCCAATAGCAAAGTACTTTTCCCTTTTTTTCTTTTTTTTTTATCGAATCGTAGCCTTAAAATTAACATACTGATTGTGTTTTCACAAACTTGTGATAACTCAGAATATTTGTTCCCCTTCATTTTATTGGTGATTGTTTTATTCTCATCACTCCTAAGAACATATACAGTTGATTGTAAACCAAAAATGCTCCTGCTATCGTGTATTGACAGGGTACTAGAGGCTCTGGTATTACCTAATTATCTTAGATATACTGTATTACAGGGTTGGTGTGCTGGGAAAAGCTCATCCACTTAATTGTAAACCATCACCAAAGCTGAATTTCTCTGGTTTTCACCATGCAGCTTCACAGTGTGGATACAGCATCATTAGCTGTGCATGCTAATGTTTATTGTACTAGCTTTAAAGAAACCTCACATGTTGATTGCTAACAAATACTAGCTTTGCTTCTTCATTAGAATTATCATGAAAATGGTCAGAGAGCCAACACATACAGCTATAAGGTAATTGGCTCAGGTAAAATAGCATTTGTGGCTGTTTATTTCACGTTATTTGATATATGTTTCTATACTGTACTGTGAGCTTTTTCTTTTAATGTAGGATATCTCAGAGCAGTCAGTATTATTCTTAACTTTGTGCTGAACAAATCCCTTGTACACATTCAAATTATCGCATTAGTCACATTCTGGGAACTCGAATTCCATGTATGAAAAAAGGTTCCCAACAAGCTATAGCACTAAATCTTTGGGAAAGACTTGGTTTTTGGTCACAGTTAGGGTTGGGTTTAGGGGTGTGGTGTTGATGGTTCAGGGTTAGGGAAAGTCTCAATGGAATGACTGCAGACCAACGTAATGGTCTTCTACGTCTTATTGTAATATTAATGATGCTGTTTTTCATGAATGCAGCAAGGGGTGCAGCCATACAGCCGCATTGTCTTCCAAATTACAAACGATTGTACACCAACTACCATAAGCCTGATGGCTCTCTTCACAGTTTGATGCCAAACACACACAACTGTCACACACAAAACACACAGGCAGATACATACAGGCAGCTATGGAGTTCACTGTGTGTAAAAACCCACTTAGCTGCCTGTCTCTCCTCCAAACCACCTTTCTCTGGGCTGAATCCTCATTCACAAAACTCAGTTCTTCAAGAGAAATGATAGCCAATCCCACACTCTCTGACCACTTTCCCAGGACTCCGCTCGTACTTTGTATGGTTGCCTGGCTTTCAGTGAGCGAGTTGAGAGAGGTTGAGCAATGACTTTAGGAAAACTGACAATTTGCGAACCTTGGAATGGACCATAAATAATGTGAGCATTCCTCACTTTCCTCCAACTCTAGCCTCAAATGGTATTATTTGAAACAAGTGGCCATGGGACAGGGAGTTCCAATACGGCTGCATTTGCCATAATGAATAGGTCTTGTTTACACTGGATTTTTTTTTTTTTTTACATTCTTGAAACTGCTTTTCATTGGTTTCTAGTTAAACCCGTTCATTGCACAATTTCGGCTGTGGGCTTATGCTAAATCTGCAAACGATTCTTAAGCATATTTGTCTCTGGCTTTTTTGGTTTGGAAGAAATCAAGGGTTCAGAAATATGATTCATCGGGAGATATTGCACATGCCTCAATAAAATGGCAATAAAAGGATGATGAATTCTTGGCTGTAGGTGTAGCTCTGCACTGTGATCCTTTCAGATTAAATCAGTTAACGCAACCTCAATCTGAAATGCTCCAAGTAAAGCCTTCAGTTCTGCAAGAGAAGCACAACAATCTGGAAATGTGCTCTCGGCAAATGCAGTGTGAAAATTCTCTACAGTCATGCCTGTGCACAACACCTGGTAAGGTAAAATTTCAGACAATTTGAGATGGCAGCTGTGATGGGGTAAGGGAAGGAGCCATCTATTCTTTTCTGAGAAATGACCTTGGCAGACTGGATGCTAGAGTGACTCGCCATCACCTCTTGGGGTTCAAAGCAGTACTATGAGACAGGAACGGTCTGGCCTTGCTGGTTAGCATGCTAACTTCACAAGCTATCTCTGCAACACAGTGCATGTACCTCTGCAACACAATGTCACACCTGTTATTTCTATAAATTCTTACTTCTACAAATTTAATATCCTAATAATTTGGAACAGATTCAGATGAATTCCACTAGTATTAAGCTGGGAACCTATATTAAGAATGTGGTGGATACTGTGTGGGTTATTAGCCCGAGGAGCCTGCTGTTGCAACCACCTACATAGGATTCATGTGAGGCCTATCTTTGGATGTCACCCTGGAGACTACATTGTTTCCATTTCCCTGAGAGTTAATGATATGCTTATATTATGCAAATTTCCCTCGCTGTTTTTAATTGTAGTCTTTGCAAGAGCCCACCTGATGTTCCTCCCCCACTTAACTATAAAAAGCTCAAAATTCAATACAATAAACATTTCTACTTCCATGTAAGTAAACCATTGCTTCAAAACTTGGGAGTATATGGAACTTTAAAAGACCTTTTTTGGACTGTGGGGTGAAACTATTTTGTGCTTTTTCTAATTGCATACACCTACATTTTTGTCGGCTTTATGTAATTATATGGAGATCTTTTTCTTTGTTGTCGGGCCACTCTTCAATTCATCATGTTCCAAAACCTGTTCTGCTATTCTGCAGTGCTACAGTTAAATAGTTATTGTAAAATCCAGTATTCTTAGTAAGGATAGGCACAGCACACATAATGGCATAATGGCTTGCTAGATTAACACTGTATGGTTCCAACAGATGTCCACACCAAAATTGCTCCTCCACTGCACTGTGCCACTGTTCATTTTAGAATCACACAACGTACAAAAAACTGTTTTAAACTTGTTCTGTAAAACATTCCAACAAATGTATTTATAACTTTTAACATGACATTGCCCTCAGTCACAGAATCTAGAGTGATGTGAGGGCAAGGCAGGGCACAAGGCTAGCCTTTCATAAGTAAATTCTGTCGGTGTGCAGTGATCATTTTAAGACCGAGCAGTCCAACAAATCAGTGATATGCCGGCAGTTTTTTATCCTCCAACACAAATGTCCCTTGAGGATTCTGCATTTTTTGAGATTCCTGTTATATAAAACCTTGACAAATGACCAGTTTCCTGACCTGCAGTGTACCGGCGTCCCACAGCTCAGGCTCTGTGGAATACTGTTCTCCTGCTCCTGCTAATCACCAGCCTGAAACATGTTGTTCCATCACTGTTGTCTTTGTCACTAGAAGTTAACCAATTCAAATAAAAGCAGCTTTTCATTGAATGCCTCCCTTCTGACCACCGCTGTCAATGTAATGATGCACAAGCTCTCCTTGCTAAATTTGGAGTTTTCAAAGTTTTGTCTACAGAACGAATGAATGGAAGGAAAGATTGCAACATCCAAGAACTTTGTTGAAAACAATACATCAGCCAGCATATTTAATTTCCGCTTCATTTCGCAGCCTATGCCTTTAAAGCTCTGCTTTTGTGGCTCAAAAATAACACATGATTTCAGATATTATAGGGAACAATTAAAGCAAAGTTAGGCTACAGTATATATATTTATGTAAATCTATTCAGCTGTAATTAAATTACATAAATGGATAAAAATGTCAAGTTAAATGAACACTATTTGAGCTTAGTTTGAAGCAAATCCTTTGTGGTGCCAAAATTCCTTACACACTCTTTGCATGCAATTCCCATAATATTTCTACTGGTCTGTTGTTTCCTTTTAACTGTCACACAGCCAGAAAACCCTTCCCACTCTCTAACATAAACAGTGTGTTTTCATGCATCGTTGTTATGTACACCAGGGATTTTTATTGACATCCTATAATTATTGTTTCTATGGAGAAAATGTTTGAACTTGAATGTTTATGTACGTAGTTTAAGTGGCTGTCACGAATGATTTGCAGCATGCTATTGTGGTGCATCACTGTTGCCTCAATGACCACAACAGTCTATAAGAGCTGATTCATGGCCACTTTTATAAGAATCATAACATTTCTCTGAGCACTGCTCAAACTGTTACAGTGAGTCATTGGGCACATTGGGAGATGCATGCTGAGTTTGAGGCATGTACAGGAACACACACATACAAAACCAACCAGCCCTTCCGATGGAAATCTTGAGTCTGTGAAAATCAGCCCAAGTTTGAATTTTCTCGACTCAAAACAGATTATTCATTGGTTGATTACACACCATTTGTAACAGCATGCTACTTTGAAATGACCTTCTCTCCAGTCCTCTGAACTGATGTTTTAATGATGCATGAAATGTGCAGATTAGCAGTGTTAGTTTTATTTCAGTGCTCGGTGCCAGCCTCAAAATTGGTCATAGGTGCTCCTATGTCATATTTATGAGACTCAAGCTGTCTATTCAAAGAGAGAGGACCTTTTATACTCTTCACATGGGAACAGGTCAGCAAATGTCAATTCCAGTGATTCATATTTCATGTCAGAATTGAAATGTCTCAGCCATCCATCATTCTGGCTCGAACAAAGTGTCAGGAAGGAAATATATTTTAGACATTTTTACTGCACGAAAAATAACATTTGGTTGCATCAGTTAAAGTTGTGTCAAGCACATTGTGTGGCATGAATTGTCTAAGGAAATAAGCGTCTCCACACCTGACTTCCTAGGGGTGGGGACTAAAGTGAAAATAATTTTCACTCATTTACGTAAATTAGAGAGCCAACAAAGAGAAGTGCCTTCGGGCAGTATCAACAAATTAGAAGGAAAAAATGAGTTCCAAGTTAAGTCATAAATTACATTTTCCTTAGAATTCAAATGAGGCGAGCTCTAACTTGGAAGTCGTCGGTGATCGTATCTTTAATATTTTATTGAGGCCAAGAGGGTTCATATTGTTATGGTCTCTTGCTCATCATGAAAAAAAAAAAATCCAAATTAACTTTACATGTTATGCTATTGCTGTGTTTTGATTAGACTTTTTAATGAGCTTTAACTAGAGCCTTGAGCAAGAGCTTTGAAAGGGATTTGAAGTCTGTGATCTTTCTTGCGTCTTCCAAAGAAAACACTGTACGAGGAAACCCTGAAAGGCTTCCCTGGGCATTTTGACACAAACCAAACAACGTGTGGCCTGTTGGTTTGATTGGTAGCTAATGCAGGAAGGGAAACACCATTAGGGCTGTGAGTCGTCTTCGGGTGAACCATTGGCACTGAAGTAAACTGATGCTAGGTAGATAAAGCTCTTCATAAATTCTAGGCCTGAGCAATAAGATCATTAACATCACAATATTTTCTTTATCAAATACCCTTACCAATATTGAGAAAAATGAGTATTTTCACAAAACTACCATACAAAGATTTATCATAATCATCAGTAATGTGGATAAAATGCCGAAAGTGGGTAAAGGGCAAGTATTAGAACAAGTAGAACAGTCTAGTAATTGCAGAATATCATATACAGACTTTAAATCTGTGAAAAGACAACACTTATCATGATCTAACATTACCAAAATAGAACATAATGAAGGTTAAAGATGGCACTTGCTGGTTCTTTTTACAAGAGTCTTTGGGTTTTTGGACTGTTTGTTGGACAGAAGAAGCAATTTGAAGATGTCACTTCGGCTCTGCGGAACTGTGATGAGCATTTTTCAATTTTCTTACATTTAACTGACTAAATGATTAATGTGCATGTTAATTGACAATGAAAACGATGTTAGTTGCAGGCCTATTCTGCATGAATCAGATGGAATCCAACAAGCGTAAGAATTCATGTTGGGCAGCTGGGTGCAAACGTGACCCTGTAAGAGTGTGAGATGTCTCTGCTGCCGGTGGAGTATTGGCACCGTGCTTAATGGATGTGTTGTAAATGACCCTCGTTCTCCAGTGTTTGTCAGCATTAACGGCGTTCCTCTCTGCTGAGAGTAATGCCACAAAACTGCCTGGGCGACAGCCCGCAGTGATTTGTCGCATTCCAAACACACAGCATCATGACACTCCAATAATGGACCTGTGTGTTTTACTCAACAAATGGCACAATGACTGCCACGATGGAAGAAATTGGCTTCATTTTTATTCAAGCGGGGCCATCCAGGGCAGAGCAACAGGGCAAGGAAAGGTGCAAGTGTGCCACCATCAACAAAAGATGGATCCATATTGATGACAAATTAATGGTGAGGAATGGAACACTGTTGGAGTGTATGCACCTGAAGGGCCCAGCACCTCTGAACAGCTGCCAATACCTGCTCAATAAGACGCAGAGAGGACACAGGCCTGGAAGTTGAGTTAATCGCTCTGAGTTCTAGAAGTTTTGTTATGGCCTTGGGCCTCCTGATATCTAAAGGACATCCACAATAGCACAGTATGATAAAGCAATTTTACAGGTGATATTGCCACGTTGTTAGTTAGTGTTGTGATCATTTTTATGCATTTGTTGTTTTTACCATGAATTGGATTCAAGTAAAGATGTTGCTCCTGAGCTCATATCATGAACTGATGCATTCAGTTTCAGTCCTACAGGACATTAGTGAGATTACAAGTGCTTCGCCCAAACCTTTTACCCTTTCAGCTCGACCAACAAAGCCAACACACAGCAATTTTTAACAAGCTAATCACATGTGTGTTGGTTTGATGAGAACCGCCTGACCAAACGAGTTGTGAGTTCTAAGAATGATGTCTATAAACCTGCTAATCGCCTTGCAGATGGTCTCATAATATATGGCAGGGTGGCGCGTTGTCCTCATGGTGAGCCCAATCAATGAAATGGAGTGGAAACTTTGTCGACATCAGCGGATCTCTGTTGTGTGACTCCAACTGCGGGCACTCGTACAGACGTTTCTCCTGTCGTCATGTCATACGTCCTCCTTCGCACAAACACCGTTGCTCGTGGCAACTGCACCATCTTTGCAAACTTGGGGCACATATGGAAAAAAAAACCAAAATGATATAATGAAATAATCACGGTAATGATTAACAGCCTGTGAAATGAACAAGTAAGAGGGTGGCTGGTAGAAAAGAAAGGTGCCTTTCACATGTCTCTCTGCTTTTTGACCAATTTAAATGATGTGTGAGCAGTTTAAACATTCGGAAAATCAAGGCTACTGGCAAACTTACTTTTGGTGACTTGGATGAGGATGAAATCGTAGCCGTTTTCACTCCAAACCAAACCAAAAATTATACTACCAAGGACAGGGTTTTTCAGTGCAAGTAAAACAACAAGATTGCTGGAGCTGTCCTTGTACCCTATGAGACACAGCACAAAATGTTCTAAGATGTACTACAAAACCCCGCTCATTAAAGGGTAGTTGACCATAACAATGCCTGTTTATTAATATGGTTTTAATATGGTTATATGGTTTTGAGAAGTACAATACAATAATGCATGCAGTTTTATATTCTCAGCACTCCCTGAATGCTAGCATGACCAGATTGAAACATCTAGTTCGGGGAACGACAAAGAGGCATGGCATTGTCAGTGTAATGTTTTATAAGATGTCCTCGAACTGAAGCACAGTTTGAATAGTAGCAGTTCAGAAAAAGTTTGAATCCCCTTCAGCTAACTGCTTCAATTATTAATGTATGTTTTACAGAACACAGGCACCTTGCACTGAACAGTAGAAGGAGAACAATATCAAAAAAACAGTAAGAAAAAGAAAGAATGAATAAAAATATACAAAGGGTAAGCAATGGTATTACCGACTACATATGTACCACCATGAAAATACAGTAGTAGACAAGGTGAGTATATTTATTATTCCTATATATAAATGATTATAACAACTAGGACAATAATAACTTATCATGTAGCTGTTAGATATCCAAAAGTAATGATTTGAAGAGAAGTTTTCAGTGCTGCTTTTTTGCTTCCAGTGATGGTACAATCGATTCTGTATAGGACAGCTAGAGGGAAGTTAGAGGGAGCGTTTTCAAGGGACTTACACAGTATACCACAATGTGCACATACATTCAAAGGAAACATGAGAAATGATATCTAATATATCAAATATTAACCCTTCTGCTTATTCTCTTAGCAGCAATGTGCTAATGTGTATGTATTTATACATTTATTGACTCACGGTTTCATGGGGAATTCGTCAGTGGTTGGAGTCTCTGATTGACTCTGATTGTATTGGTTTTGGTCACCGGTTCATTGCTGCTGGCTTTTGTTGGACATTTCCTAAAAAATAAGACTGTCCACATTGAAATCTATGCAACTGCACAAGTCAACAACAAGTCAACAACTTTCAGTGTTGTCAGCTCAAACTATTGAACTAGTTGAATTATTCTTTTCTCCCTCTAAACAAAATAAAGCCTCAGAAATTAGGTTTATAGAACTGCAGTGCAGCTCAGGCTCCCGCTGGCCAGTAATTTTGTATTTGACAACTCGAGCAGGCAGTCACAAGCATACTTTGTGTACAGACATTGTCGCAGCAAACATATTGGCCTGCTGGATGTATGGGCTTGAAAGCCAGATGCTCTGCAAGCACCCAGAACATTGTGCCTCTGTGGCCTGTGTGGAGGCAAGATAGTGAAAGTGCGACGGGAAAAAAAGGGCACAGGAGGAAAGGGTAAGACAGAGGAAAAAGAGTGAATTGAATGAGGTCGACGAGCAACATATGAACTGTAGCTGAGGAATAAAAGAGGGATCAGTCAAGAGAACAAAAGTCAAGTTAACAAGGTGGGAGTAGAGAAAAATGATAAAAACCAAGGACAAATAGCACACACTATCAGTTACTTCAAAATCGGCAATTATCCAAAGTTCTTCTCGGGAAGCTCTATGGTAAGTTACTGTGCACATGTATTTTGTGAAATAAATTAACTGACTTAGATTGTTTGCTACACTCTTGGTACCACAAGTACATAATGTATTGCTCTAATTGAAATGCTCCGTTGAGGCATAGAAGGCTGTAAACGGGTCTTAAGCCAAACCTATAGCTCAGTTTAAGCACAGATATATCGCAGCATTAAAAGTTTATCATGAGTGTTGCTGTATACGTCACTCAGCAGACGTTGGAGTAGAGTGGCAGCCGGTGGAGAGAGAGTCCCATTCTTATGAATAAGGGTTGCGAGATGTGGGTGCTGCGCCATCACACTGACAATGCTGGAAACCCATACATTTATAATGCAGAAGACTGTACCATTAATGCTGATCGCATGCCTAAAGACATAAAACTTCCATTTGAGCTGTCACAGGTCTCACAGGCCAATGGGAGTTGGAAGAAAACTCTGTAGGAGTGCTGATTCTGTGCCGTAACACTATTTTATTGTATTTCTTCAATGCATAAAATATACACGCGCAAGTGTCTTTGAGACCAACTAGCTCTCAAGTATCAACACAGATGACAATGCATCATGGCTTCATAGTTGGAGCAGAGGCTGAAGAACTTTAAAGAAATGCATCGGCAAAATTAAAATGGTCTTTCCATAAAACTGGGCGGTCCGGGCAGTGGAACTATGGTTTGTGCGGTGCTTGGTTTTGGCTCATCTGGTGACAAACTGGAAAACAAATGTCAGCCCAGTGACAAAGTTTCTCATATTACAGAAAAACAGCACACCGAAATCTATTTGAGACGAGAAATCAATAATACATTACCAGAATTCTGATTCATATTTGATCAGCAATGCTGATCTGAGTTTATGTCTCTCTCTCTGTCCATCTGACATCTGACTCTTTGGTGGGCAGCAAAAAATGTGAAAGTAAAATCTGCAGTTTGAATGATAGCCCTAGAGCAGGGTCACACACGGAGGGAAGTTCAGAATTGGTCATTTGCATATATAACCTACACTGTCATAAAACAAAATGGTTGAAAAGCAGCAAAGTATTCCTTTAAAGGTGGGCCGAATTAAAAGTTGATTTGTGAGCTGTACCCAAACTATTTATAGACTATTTACTGTTGACTGTCAAGATGAACCTCTTTCATAGCTAATCATTAACTCTGATCGGTCAACATTATTTATACCATGGTCTGGGGGAATACTTGATTCTGATTGGCTGCAGGGTGTCCATTAACCCCTGATATATGGACACCTACTAAGTAGTTCCAGTCAAATTGTCTGTTCACCGCTCTAAATTAATGCGCTAGCTGGCGTATCAGCCTGTCAACAGTGAGTGCAGACCGTCAGTCCTTTTCCTCTGAACACCACAGGATGGCGACTGTAACACACAAGCTGCAGAAACACTTCCCCACTAAACTTACTGATACTTTGTATCACATAAGCGAATAATCTCACATCCCGTTCACTGTTCAACTCTCTACTTCAGGCTGCGGCCACAGTAACGTTACACACGGCCGATCATTTGATCGTGAAAATCTTGATATTGATTTGGGGACAATGACATGACTGGTTAGCTAGCTAGTCTCGTTGTTTAACATACTGTAAAATTATATTTACTGTTTGTCAACCGTACGCAGTGTTATTAACTTTGAATCTTGCTAGCATAGCGTTAGCTTTCTGGCTCATCGCTGAGCGGACTAGAATATCTCCCATTGCCAAGTCGTATCTAAGGTCCGTCCTATTTACTGGAGGAGTCAACAGCGTTTCCGTTGCATAAGAACCTTACGGGAGGGTAATGATTGTTCCAGGTATTAGTCAAACCCTCAGGCGTTACCAGGGAGTTAT
>OMLP01025489.1:0-14664 GCA_900302685.1 Spondyliosoma cantharus | reverse complement strand
AAAAAAATATTTTGGTAAGTCTGAGTTATCTTCCCTTTTTAGTCCTAGATTTCCTCAACAAAAGCCATACAACACCAGTGATGTAGATGCACAAACCATGATCCACAAATATGCCACAACTTGTCTGTAATCTGTAAAAAATACTTTACTTTTTGCATGTGCATTTTTCACTAGAAGATTTTCATGCCAGGGCGATGCAAATCATGACACAGTGTCTTCTAGCCGATCGATGGGTCTATGAAATGCTGTGGCCTGAGACTGGCGTGATCTCTTATTTTTTTAAAAATGTGTTATAAAGTTGTTTAAACTTCAATTATATGCTTATTATTGTCATTTCAGTCTAAGCCGGCTATAGAGAGATAACAGTAATCGTGAATGGTAACCTGTATGTGAATGTAAATGCACTGACCCAGAGTTGACCAAACTGTCAATACGTGGCCTTCTACATGCGCGTCTCTGACCTGCTGACGTTTCAACGTGTTGCTCAACTTCCCTGATTTATAGTTTGTGTGCAATGTTTCAATATTTGCCCTGAATCACAAGGCAGCCTAAGCCTCTTTTTGGAGCTCAGAGTGAAATCGAGCACTTCAGATTCTATCTATTTGATTTCTCACAGTCCTAATATAACCTCTCCCACATGAGGCTTTTTATTACCGCTCAGGGAGACAAGCTTTATTTGCAGGCTGTTTGCTGTAGCAAATCATTATTGCTCCATGGCATTTCAATTGAATAAGATATCAAGTTATTGTGTCATTCACTGGGTCCCAGGCGTGACTCCAATCGGAAAATAAGATATTGAAATAGGGATTTTAATAAAGGGAGCTGAAGATAGGATTCTACCTGAAGAGGGTGGGAAATATTCAACAATGGTGGGAGAAAAATAGTATTTCCAAACTGATAGCTGTTAATCTTGAGCACTCAAAACATCCACACACACAGATAGAGATTTTGACGAAAGCTCACACACACACAGAAGCACTTTCATAACTTTACACGTCTCATCCTGTGATTTCTGAATGTTTGGCAGTATTTCCACATATTGCTGTGCAACTTTAAGGTATGTGTGCATTATTTAAAGTTTCAGCTCTCCGACCTCGCACAGACAAAATGATTTTATCTTATGCCCCTCATGGTATTTCACTTTGCAGGTAGTTTGAACTTCTGACACCACTCCTATTCAATGGCAGAAACATTTCATATGTGCTGCACAAAGCATTGGGAAATTAAACTGGAAAAAATGAACCTGCAACATCTGTCCAAAGGCGTTGTGTCTCATGTTGCTCATGTACTAAACTGCTGCACGCAGTTACCAGTATCGAGAGTTTTAGACATGAAGGAAATTCATTAATGGTCCAGGTGCATCAAGTGATGTACGTCTATTCCGTGCCTTTATTCACAGATGAGCGTGATTATGTAATTATTGCAAGATCTCCTCGCTCTCGCGACTCCAGCTGCCTAGCAGTGCTGCGCCATCCCTGACTGAAAACAGAGTTGGTGGGGGTTGCCAGGTGACTGATGATGGACCAAAACCGTACAGGAGCTGGAACGCAGCCAGCAAGCATCCAGTGGAATCTCAGAGTAAGAACTACAATGCAAAGATGCTGAACCCCAAACTGCTCCTGATGTGCTGGTCGGCACCTTGCATGGCAGCCACCGCCATCGGGGTGTGAATGCTTGTATGAATTACTGTAAGTCGCTTTGGACAAAAGTGTCTGCTAAATGCCCTGAAATGTTAATGTAGTGGGTTGGAAACCATTACATCTAACTCTAAACGTTTGTTAGGTTAACTTATGTAAAGGAATAAAGTTATGTCACGCTGTTATTTAAACTTAAACTAAGGTGATTTCCTGCGTGTCCTAAACTCACAGCGTGCCGACGACGTTAAATGAAAATGCCTGACAAGACACGTGAAATGTCCTGAGAAGAGGCGTGCTATTTATACACCGTGAGATTGCGTTGACACTCTGTAAAAGCCTGAAGGTTCTGGTGCCTATTTTTGCAAGCCTGCCGTCATGGAAACATTTGACCAAACCTGACTGAGATGTGTTCACGGCGGTCTGTTTGCTGCTAAAATGTTTGGACACACGCGGTCACTTTTCTTTATCTGCTCGCCGTCAAAAAATTGTTGCGGGACACCCAGCACGACGACACAAAGCTCACATCAGGCAAGCACAGGCAGACGGACGGACTCTTTTGCCATCCAGCTGACAAACATACGCACACGCGCACACAGACACACACACCTGCACACACGCACACCTTATCACAGCAGTGGGAGGCGGTTTTGAAGCTGTGACAAACTGTCCAGCCAGCTGAGGCTATCCATGGAGAGCTTTTTTGTTCCGTCGTTTGATGCTGTTTTAGTAATTAACTCAGACAAAAGCTCCAGCGGCTCCCCTTCTAATGTGCACTCAACACACGCTCGCAGTCATAAACACACATTCCACATCCGTCCTCTCTGATAAACAGGGAGTCTGGGGACATGCAGAACGTGTCAACGGCATGGACATAAATTTGCCCAGAAATAGTTTCAAAACGAGCGTGTGGGAATCCGTGGGAATCTGTCGGTGGATGTGTTGAAGAACACAATGTTTGAATTGTACTTGTGTCAAATACAGCAGCGAGGGGAGTCCCCTGCAATGATGGTAAAAAAAAAAAAGATTGGATGCTGTAAGCAAGAAAATGTCCAGAATGCTTTGACTTTTAGAGCTTTTTCCTTGCAGAAAAGATCCGGTGTATTTGCATTCTTACTGCTTAAGCGAATAATTAATTCACACTTCACAAAATGGTTTTAGTGGATAAAGCAGGGTATTTAGTATTTGCTCTCCCTTAAAGCTGGGGGACTCACAGATTAAAAAGGAATGGCCAAAATCACAGCATCAAGAGGTCCACGTATCCTTACTTTTTGTCCCTTAGTTTCAGAGATTCTGGATCCTACATTTCCCATAATGCAAATGGGTAGCATTAGGCCTACCCTGCCTCCTTCTTTCATTCCCACAGCTCCTGTTTGTAATGCAGGCTTCCTGTTAAACATCTTGAGCTTCAGCCTGATGACATCATCGAGGCTACGTTTCAGACTCTCCCCAAAGCCACAGATATACACGGCTTTTCACAGGCAGAGTAGCGCTGATTTGTAAAAAGTGAACTGAATTAAAGGCAAGTCACCGCTTCCATTGAAACTTTCAGTCATTCCAAAATCTTTATGAGCACCTCAGCTTTTAAAGGTGTAATTGTCATTATTTCAGTCCTGGTTGATTTGGCAACAAAACGGTAATGCTAGTTGGTAATACAAGGTTCCGGTGTTCTCCGTGGGGCAAGAGCTGTTAGTCGGGAAAACAACAGAAAAGCCACTGGTGCACCTGCTTAGAGCCCAGCCAAACAAGCCCACATCGTTTTAATTAAGTAAAAGTTAGTGACTCCGCTTGTTGAGGAACTGGAGGTGTGTGTGCAATCTGTCACCTGCTGTTCTTGATCTAA
The DNA here is from genome assembly GCA_900302685.1 of Spondyliosoma cantharus. Lineage (NCBI taxonomy): Eukaryota > Metazoa > Chordata > Actinopteri > Spariformes > Sparidae > Spondyliosoma > Spondyliosoma cantharus. Next base: position 11,187 of record OMLP01025489.1, on the reverse strand, counting down.
CAGCTCAACCTGAGCGCCAGAATAAATGTTGGCAGCGTATGTTTCCTCAAATCATGGGTAAGTGTTGCAACTTTAAGTTTCTTTGAGTTCAGTTTTCAGTTGTGTATCGTGACAACACTGTGCCTATGGTCTGGTTGGGTTTAGGCACATAAAACACTTTAGGTAGGTTTAACAAAAGATTATGTTTTAGCGGGGAAAAAAAAAAATGGTTTTGTCACCACATACACGGCTGGAGATGACCCGACATCGCATTAAAATTACCCAGTGGTTTCAGACTTTCGAAATGCATTCTTGAACAGACTGGCTTGGCACCCTTTACACTGAACTGTAACGTCACTGTCTTGTAGATGAATGTCAGTGCGGTACGTAGGACCTGCATAAATGTTACCTGCCAACATTTAATTCTAGCAACTTCTAGGGTAAACATCTTGTGCTTCTTCCATCAGTTCCCTGCAAAGATTTAAACCAATCCTCCTCTGGACGATGACAAAAATGACTGCATTCGTTTTTTGTAGACCAATTTTGATGAAATATTTACCGTCGATGCTATCTCAGTGACACATAAAACACCGCTATCAAATGGAATTGTGGTGATCTTGTTTTGACAATTGGATGCTCTTCTTTGAAGTCGCGGGCTGCCGCCGTCCCGGCTTATTTACAGAGAATACAGGCGCACCAACATACAGCTAGTTATTGGTCTCTCCTTTCTGCAAACAAACCGCACCAATGACAGGCTTTGTTGATCTTATGATGGACCCTAACAGTGTTTACATTTGCCACCATGGAGCTCGGCAGCAACACTCAAATTTATACTTTTAGAAAACTTCAAACCGGATTGCTGCACTGTATTTATTTCAGAGTGTTTCCCCCCTCTCGTCTCGAGTGTTTGGGGAAACGCGAGAGCTGTGTTTTCATGTTCGGAGTGAGGGTTTCCTTGGTAAATAACCAAACACGCCTCTCGTGTGGTGATACTGCCTCGATCAATGCTGTTTGGTTTGATTTTTGAAACATTTATTGTCCTCCTGTGGTCTGACATCTTGCCCTCTACATTTATAGGGGGCTTACAATGTTTACGTTCAAAGTTTCTTCCTCAAAATAAACATTACCTTTTGTGGGTTCATCAACCGTGAAATCGTGCAAGCGGTCAGAATGTTGGAACTCTTTTCAATCCTGGATTAAACGAGCAATAAAAGAGCAAGTTTCCGCTCGCGTCTTATTGAATCATCCAATTTCCAGGCTGAACCCTCTAAACCCACCTGGTGCTCTCAGCTGAGCTGCAAGCTGACCTCTCCAAAGAAAAAGCCCTCACCCACATTGGAAACCCAAATAAATTCCAAGCATGCATCGTGTAACCGAGCCAAGTAAAACATTCCACATGCTTTGGTACCAGAGGAGCTTTGGGAGAGTTGTAGGTTCGGGGTTGCAGACTGTCGGAGCCTTTTTTCAAAGCAGCATCATATCTAAGTGAGGTCATTTTGTTGAATCACCCCCAGAAGCAAACTGCCTACGAGGCCCCTAATAACTTTATTACCACATATATCAAGGCCAAGCTTTGGTCGTGCTCAGATTTGTGGGTGACTTGGAAGCCATCCGTGAGCCGCTGTGCTGCTTTTCCACTCTCTCCTCGGTCGTTTGACCTATAGTCATTACCGGCTTCTGTTTCCTTTTTTTTTTTTTCTCTCTCCTCTTTGTTTCTTTGCCTGTCTTCATTAAACTTGTCAACTTCCTGCTGTAGCTATGCCAGCCCTGTATTCTGCTCTGCTGTTCTCATCACTGCGCTCTTCAGTTGCCAGGAAACCAAGTATGACGAAGACATGTGAAGAGGCAGAGAACACCTTCTGACACAAAGTAAACGTCAAACCTTGTAATATAAAGTATATAGAAAGTTTTAGAATGAAACTGAAGAGCTATTGGAGCGACCTGTTGTGTAGATTTTGTTCTCGGTATGTATTGGTTGTGTCTGTGTCCTCTGCAGTTACATCAGCAGCTGATATCTGATTCCAGAGCACGAGGCACGAGACGGTGACAGTCCTTGATCTCCGAGGCGACCAAGGACACTTGGATTGTGACTTTTTCAGTGAAAACAGGGACACTTCAATACACATCATATGAAAATGGGGCTGTAGACAATTATTTACACTACATGGTCAACAGGTTCTCACTCCACACTCGTCAAATATGGCAGCTTTGTGGCCTACACTTCAATGATGCTCTGTGTGCCTAGCCCAATGACCAGAGTGAAATGTTAGCATTTAACGTTTCTAGAAACCACTGATGCATTCATATCTGTACATTGCACAGGCTTATGTAACACGTTGACATTTTTCATAAAGTGTGTCGAATCGTGTTCAGATTAGATGTTTATGACCGGACTATCGCGTCCGGAGGCGAAGGGGAAGCTTGTAGAGTTAAAGGGGAGAAGGTTGCCAAGCTGTTCGGGGCTACGTTTCAAACGTATTAATGGACCTCGTGGTGAAATGTTTTTGTTACCTTTACACAGAGCAGTTGGTGTAGGTCTAAAAGAATCAGCCATTTGTGGAATTGAGCGCAACATGTCGGCAAAAAGATGAGGTTGTCCATCCATATTATAAGAAACGGGTCCCTCTCCATTGCATTGTCTAAACAATACAGTCATCCTCTCTCCTCTCATGTTGGACTGAAACCAGACTGGACACTTCAGTGACTCACTTTTGCTTCTTGAGGTACAAAGTGGTATTACGAGACATGCTAGGCCGAGGCTGGCTGGTGTATATCTCTGCAAGACAATACATTACCATCTTCGACAAAGTCAAAGCTGTTATTTCCTCACATTCTGCTGAAAATGTTAGTTTTTTTTTTTTTATGTTAAAACAAAAATGCTTACAAATAGCTCCTTTTAATAGTCAAGAATGAGCCTGATGTGAAGTATGTGAAGGATTTCCTGCCCATCACATATTAAGGTAGCTCCATCAGTTCATCATCGCAGACAGACATCGCCTGCTGCATGTGTTGACTTTTAAAAGCGATGAAGGAACACTGTATCAGATGCCATCAGTCCTCGGTGCTGCCCATTGTATATCTTGTCAGTGTGTGACACACATTTCAATGCGATGTCTGGTCAGTTTTTCTTTTTCAAACCAAAACAAGGGACGGCCGACCCATGCATCACTGCCACGCAGCGGCTGACAATAAATCGATACAGGGGGCATGTATTTGTGTGTCTCTCCGTGGCCACAGAGCTAATGACAAAACAAGACAAATTAAGTGTCTGCTTAGGCGCACTTCCTCGGCCCGACAGGAGGATGGGGGCGGCGTAATGGGAAAAGAGGGGAGGAGCAGACGAGGAATCATAGAGCCGAGAAGAATACTTCATTTTATGGGCCTCGTTCGGAGGGCTGCTGGCTGCGCTGGGCACAATGTGATGTGACACTGATTACCACCAGCATGTCGAGGCAAGATAACCTCCCTGCGTATGTGTCATGCTGGGTGTATATATGTGTTTGTGTGTGTGTGTGTGTGTTGTTTGCCTCAAGGGCCCATTGTCAGGCTGTGAAGGTGGCAGAGTTGGAGAGGCGCAGACCAGGACTGATAATACAGAAAGAGGCATATCGCTACATCAGACGCTGGCAGTGAAACAAATGGGGTCAGAGAAGGTCAACAACATCACAATGTCAGTCTCAGTCTGCTGCTGGTATGACTGTTAGTCTTGCAGAAACAGGCGAGCTGATAGACCAACCCCTGAGCTGACACACATTTGCGGACAGATAGTAGTAGATGGTAGTTCATAGTCTGGCATTTGATTCATATCGGCCAAGATGTAGTGTTGGGGCATGCATCTGAAAAATAAATAGAGCCTGAAATGATTGTGTCTGACTGCAAATTACAGTCACAGTTAACAAGAACGCAATGTGTTGGGAGCGAGCGTGTTGTTTGTGTTGTTGCCTCTTCATGCCAGGCCTCCGTTTTTTTTTTTTTTAAAAAGCGTGTGCCGAAACCTTGTGGCGATTACACCCAGCCATATGTCTCGTCTGTGAACACTGTAGCTTTGCACTCATCCAATCCATTTGGCCTTTTTTGTAAAAACAGCCACTCTCATCAAACGCTTTATAATTAACCATAAAATATAACTGGAGGAACTGTGGTGAGCTGTCGCTTTTGTCCGGCGTCCAAAAAAGCGGGCCTGGCTTCCTCTGGCAGGATAATTTCATGAGTCTTTACGGCAAATTAAAAACGGAGAAGTGTGGCAGTGTGACTGTGGGGGGTTTATTGTTCTCAATGTGTCTCTAAATGATTTATCCAAGCGAAAAATATTACAATTAGAAGTTTAAAACCTCAAAGTCTGCCACCAGACCACGGTTTGTATGTGGCACAGTATCTGTGATCTGGCCAGCTCTTTTATCCTGAGAATCATATCAGCAAAAGTGAATGGACCATAGTGGAGCTACAGTATTATAGTAGTATTTGTTCAAGGCCTGATCAAATAAATATGTACCTCTCAGTAACGGTGCTCAGGGAGGTCACGTCCACTGGTCACCAGGTTGGTTTTCTCTTTGATAACAGTCTTCTCCCTTTCAAAAGCCGCTAAATCTGCAGAGGTTTTGATTCACCCCAAGCTTCTCGCTGTCTGCTTCCTTCCCTCTCCCAACGTCCTCTTTCTCTCTGTATATATTTACATTTACATTTTAGGGCATTTAGCAGACACTTGTGTCCAAAGTGACTGACAAAAATTCATACATTCATATGCTGATGGCGGTGGCTGCCATGCAAGGTGCCGACCAGCACATCAGGAGCAGTTTGAGGTTCAGTATCTTGCCCAAGGACACTTTGACATGCAGACCAGGAGACTCGAACCAGCGACCTTCCGGTAACAAGACGCTGGCTCTACCCCTGAGCCACAGCCGCCCACTATACAGTACATACAATGCCATAAGCAATGTACACAACGGCAAATGATACTGTGAGTTACATATTGCCTGTGTGACTAAGAAAAATAACTCTCTGCACATATTTAAAAAGGAACTGAATTTAAATCGTTCTTTCTCCACTTCTAACATCTTCCCTACTAAGTCAGTCCATTTGTAGTTTAATCAGTATGGTTTCCAGTTCCGGGTTGTTACTTGTTTAGTTATTTTTAAATATTTGAGGCAATTGTGTAAATCTACAATTTCATCTTCTGCTCTCAACTTCAAAACGACAGTCGGTGAGCTACTCTAATACTTACCCGACCCAACACCGACTACTAACAATATAGTTGTACTAATTTGTTTTTGGATTCTATGTTTTAAAAGAAAACATATCTGTTCAATCTCAAATTTGTTCACTGCCACAGTTTGTTTGTTTTTTAACTCAGGGAAGAGCTACATTCTGGTACCAGAGTAGTGGAATAGGGAGATGATTGGGGTGGAAAATGAAAGAACAAAAAAAAAGACCATTACACTCGCATGCAGTTTAGTCAACGAACAAACTTTGCTCAGGGTCAGCGTTTACACAAGTCTTGTGATGACTGTTTTTGGACTGATTGTAACTTAATGTGAGAAAGTAGACCTTTCCCAACTCTCTCTGTTGCCTCTACAAGCCCGTGGACATTTTTGATTAAATCGATTAGTGCTGCTGGACTGTGGATCTCTTTGTGAAATACTCCGGTCCGTCACAGTCCAAAAGATGTGACTTTATGCATGTTCTCGAGCGCCTCGCCTCAGCGGCTCTCCCCACTACGTTAACAAGAGAGCAAAAGTAGCCGATATAGATAAGAGCTGGTTTACACCTGGGCTCACCTAGCCTCAGCAACCCTCAGTCTCTTTCATTCTCATCTTAGATTCTTTCATCAACATCACACATGGGCCGCTCATAGGTGCTGCTGAGCCTGGTTCCCGAGCCTGCTAACTCCAGTCCGGTGCTATAAAGCTCCCGTGTTAACTGCCGTGATAAACCAAAACTCCCCCTGGTGCTCTGAGTGCAGCCCGGGCAGAGTCGGCCAGCTGCGCGGCTAACTGAGCTAACTCGCAGCAACTGCAGTTGGCGGGGCATCAAAGGGAAAACCAGAAAAAAACGTTTTGAAAACGTATATACACATTTCATATAGCTATGCAACGCTCACCCAGGTTACATGGTGCAATAACAGGCATTCGCTGCGCAGGGTGGAAACAACAGTGTCACTGTTCCCCCTTTTTACGAGTTAGTGTTCCATCAAAATGATGCTGAAGCTTCTGCTTTAAGCTAAGATATGTTACACGATACACGATATGGCTTTAATTAATATACATCTTTGATAGTAAACACAGATGAGTTTAAGGTATATGCTCCTCCGATACTTGACTCCACTACTGTTTCTCTGTCTGTGTCCAATTACATTTTTCTCTCTCCCTGTCAACCTCCATTCACCTCTCCCTCTCTCTCCCTGTCTGCATTCCACTCCGGAGCTCTCTATTTCTCTCCTCCCCTTGCGGTCTCTCTATTTCCTCGGCCTCAGCTGAGAACAAATCCTCCCTCCGTCTCTAACCCCACACCCAATTCCATTTCTCACTCTTGATGTGTATACATTTCTCACTCACTGCCTCCTTTGCCGCATCTGACTGCAAATATTGCCATCCCTTTCTCTTTTCTCACCCCCCGCCACTATTTGTCTGTGCCTGTCTCTTCCTCCCCACAGTCTCCCTCTCCCCGCTGCATCTCTTTCTCTCACTGTCTGTCTCTATTTGTCTCGGCGGACAGGTTGGTTTCTCGGAGGGCTGCACTCTGACACGGTGAAATGGAGTTTGTTTGTTCCCGCAGTGATGGCGGCACTTTGCAGTCAGGATAACAACCGCAGATATCGACAGGGAGAGGGGAGAGGACTTCGGGGGTCACCGTGAGCTGGCAGGAGACGAGAGGTGAAGCTTCAAAGCTCAGCGCACATCAACTGTAGGTACAGTAACGTACGACCCTGGGGTTAAGACAGGCTGTTTCCATAAAGTACGGGTTTATTACACCTGGGGTCTTATGTCATAGTGTACAGCAGTTATGACTCATAAAATTGATTGCTGGTATATGGCATATGGTGACGCTACTGCGTGGACAAGAAGGAGTTTAATAGGATCATCTAATCTTCTTCATTTGGACCTTCTGTTTCCTTCCTTTAACTCTGATGCCCATAGAGATCGTTTAGAGTGACGACAGCACAAAAATTAATCCGTTATCATCTCGTGTGCTCTAACACGCATCGAGCAAGGCCACCGCCACTGCAAATCCTCGACTCAGCTCCACCCGCTCACAGACACAGTGAATGAACACTGTAAACACTGCGACTGCATGTCAGTAGTCTTTTATTTACCAATAGCACAAAGCAAATACAAAGCAAGGTACCATGGGGAATATGATTACTGTTGCCTGATCATACACCAGTGTCGCAGTGATGACAGGGAAAATCCAACGCTGAACTGAATCCTACCTCCCAACCTTTTTTGGATTGTGACCCCTCACAAAGAAAGCAGTGTATTGTTTGGGCTCCTTGTCACGTTTCAGATGTCGGCTGTCAGCAGTTCCACCAAACACACACTTTCCCTCTAACATGTTTTTTTTTTATTAAATAACTTGTTAAAGTTGCTCCCGGCTCAAAGAGGCCTAATGATCCAATATTACCCATTTTCACATTTTATAAAAGTAGTTCAATCTAATAATGTCATATCACTGTATCAGTCACAGGGACAATACTGGTACTTCTACATGAAACTTTAAGTCCGGGTTGCACCAACAAGTGTTAACTCAATCTAAGTTTAGCTCTAATCAGACCACATGTTTGTGTCACATGGTCACTATTTGCACACTACTACTTCCTGTACAAGTTAGGTCTGAATGAAACGGCACATTCTTCTTCTGTGATCTCAGCCTCTTGTGTCACATCCTGTCTTCGGTCACATCCTGTCAGCCCTCTGTAAATAGTCCAAGTCGAGATCACCGGTCCTGTCGCGTGATGTCAGCGTTTAGTCAGCGGCAGCTTCACGGCCACAGCCAGACCTTGTGACAAAGACAGAAATACAATAGAAAGAAAGAAGAGAGCAAAAACGTCCCATGAAAAGTAGACATCTCATCCTGACATCGCATATGCAGGATGACTGCTCCACGTCCGCTCACGCAGGCTTCTAAGTCAAGTCAAGTAGGATACCACCCACCCCTGCAGCATCACACACTCACGCACAAAGGCCGGCATCTCATGTTCCTCAGCAGCCCGTCTCACTGTATCAGCTAATCTTTACGATCACGGGTCAGGCTGCCATTGTTTGGATTTCCTCTTCTTAATTACTAGTATACCACGCTTTGTGCCTCCTGTGCTGCCGTTTCAGGCTCCATTTCTAACTCTGTTGTGTCCGTGCCTTTAATCCCTCTGTGAGGTTGGAAGGGCCAGAGGGGCAGCTAGGTTTACCACCTGTTGTGGCAATTACCAACTGAACAAAGCATGGAAGGCTGGGAGGGTCTTTTATCCTCTATCAGTGCTTTGTAGTCAACCAAGAACAGAGTGATTGTAATCAGAAGTTAAACAAGCACCAATATCAATCAATGATAACTTTAAAACTGCTGCAGATCTTTATGTAAATATCATTCTGATCACCTAATGACGGAAAACGTGTCCATCCACAGAAAGTGATGCGTTTTAACTTTGAGGAGCAATTAAAGCTACATAATTAGCACGGAGTGTACTTAAACAAAGGCGAACAATGAATCAGCCACTGCCACCAGCACCCGAGACTGACGAGGTCAAGAATGTGCAGTTTAATAGAGTCATGTCACACGTCTGCAGAGGGCCGCAAGTCCCACACATTGTTGTTTCCCCAGTGACTTCCTTTTTGGGGAAACAGACCCTCTGCAGAACTCAGCGGTAGTGAGAAAGTATCCTGATAACTGACGCACCGGTGATACTTTCAAGGCTTTAGAAGCATTAGTTCAGTGGACTAAGCAATAATAATAGTAACAATAAGATTCAATAGATCTTAAATAAATCTTTATGAATGAATGAAATGCTGTTCCACGCACTCTAAAAGTGAGGATAACGGTCATATTGCCATGAATGACACATTTTAAGTGACAGGATGCGTGGGAAGTAGCACCCATAATTTGGGCAAAGTATCATGGGTTCTGGAATGAGGTGGATAGACAATCACAAGGCAGACATTTTCCTCCGAGATCAGGCTCAGGTTGGCAAGCTCGAAAGTCGTATACCAGGTGTGTTCCAGGTTGAAAGCTGTATAAATTTAAGGAATCTGACAAATTGCTATTATTTGACTGTTTCCGTATTGATCGGCAGCTGTGTAGTGATAGTGAATATCTGGAGGTGTACTGGGCCATATTTCAAGGTAAAACAATAAACTTGACAACCCGTGAGCTACTGGTAGACAGCAGCTAATGTTAGCTTGTAAGCACTTCCTTTAAGCAACATCACTGTTGAATAGTGTTACGCAAGTCAGTAGGAGAGGTGTAAATTAATTCTGAAATGTTGAATGTTGAACACTACTATTAGCTGTTATTTTACCTTTAAGGCTTGACGTCCCTCTGGATTTGCACTATCCATGGCCTGTTCAGTTTCTGATCAAGCCCTGTAATCAGAATGATTTGTCGGATCCCATTCATTTGTACGTCTCGCAAACCGGGAAAATAGCAATTTGACATTTGAGCGTCGCACTCTGAGCGCGATGTCAGAGGAAAAGTTGCTGCCATGTGAAAATGGGCGATCATAAAAAAACCTTTTATTGGTAACATGGTTTGTTCGTGGAACTGTTTTGAAAAATGGTTCAAGCGTCGGTGTTTATCTGGGTTCAAAGCAAGTGAAAATAAAAAACAGTTCAAAGAGAATAATTCATGAAGACTTTTATAATGAATATTATTCTAAGGCTGACATCTGGGCTGACAACAGTTGTTCACTGTTGTCCACTGTGTCTGGTGTGTTGTTTTCTGTTGCTGCTGAATGGTTTTGGGCAAAGCACTTGTTGAATGAGAGTCATCATTGTCCATGTGTCGTACCAATTATCTACTCTGCCTTGAAGTTTATGTTCAAGGAACAGAAGTGCTTTTATTTTATCAGGCAGATAAAACAGACTGCAAGACATGTGCTGGCAATGTGTGTTTTTATAGTTTTTTTTCTGGCGGGCTTGGGGAAACGTGATTTAAATCACACAAACCTCCTGCAGTTTATATGGTGTGAATGTATCTATAATGATTGATCACTCGAGCTCTCTGTTTTCGCTGAGGGCAGACCTGCTCACGACTCTATGGTAGACTTGGTAGATCATGGTTGGGTTTATCCATCCATCCATCTATTATATAGTGACATTATATCCATAAGGCTAAGTTTTGTTTGTTTTTTTTCCTCCAGAAAAATAGCAACAAAACATCTGCATCTTGCTTGATGCCACAGGAAGTTAGCATTCGAATGAATTAGCTGTGCTGATTGATGAATGTAATACAGCTCAACTTATACACTTTTACTAATTCTGCTCTTTCTTTCTGAGTGAAAAGCTCGACAGCATCTCCTGACATCGGTAGCATGCTATCGTATAGAGTTTGCACGCTGTACAACATCAGAGGCTCGTACGTAGACGAACACAATATTTCACAGAGCTGGCTACGCAGCTGACAGGACAACATCTTCATCTGTATATCGCTTCTTCCCTCACGCCAGCTGTGTGAAACAAGGCGTTACAGGAAGTAGTGTGTCCTTCATGCAGGGAATTGTCGGCAGGGAATGTAGACGTGAGGCTGATTTTTCCCACGTAGTGACATTTATGTGGTAGATTCAAGTTTGTGTGGCAGTGCAGGAGGAGTTCCCTCCCCGCCACATCCCAGCTTTTACCTGAAGGACACACACCTTAATACAGAAACTGTCTGACTAAGGTTTCTTTGAAGAACTTGGACAGACTTTAAGTGTATATATTAGCCAATATCCTCTATAGATCTCTATGTATGGATCCCCCCCGAGAGTGGAGGGTTCCTCCCGCAGTCACCAAGGTGATTTTAGGGAGGGTAATCTCTCATAATTCAAGTCGGATGGATTCACCGGAAATCAAATCAGCTTCCCAGACTGCGAGCTGAGGAGGCAATATCCCAGTGCAATTCTTCATTGACCTACATAGGGTTTTCTCCCTGACAGTTCCCTCCCGCTCTGCTCCTCCACGCCTCCCCTCTCCGCCATTGCCCTGATCTCGGGGGCTTCTCCCTGCGCGTTTGATGATGAGCGGCACA
>OMLP01025483.1:0-11313 GCA_900302685.1 Spondyliosoma cantharus | reverse complement strand
TCTTTTACTAAAAGATAATTTAAGTTCAAGAGTTGAAAAAAAGATAATGCCCAAATTGTAATAATGTCCTGGAATGATTCTTGAAAAGGAATAAGGAATAAAGGAATACATTTTTTAAAGAAAGGTTGACATTTCCCTAACAAAATAAATCACGGCAATCTTAAAAAAACATGTGCCACAATGACAATGCTTGATTTATACACAGTAAATTAAAAACATACACTTATTAACTTAGGTGCACTTTGAAAGTATTCACAGGAAATGTAATGTTTCACATGAAAAGTCTCTGAGTGACGTCTGCACACCTCATATCACGCTCAATAACAGTGTTTTTAAACATTAACTTCACACGTTTTAAGTGATTCCTCCCACTCAAACACTCTTCAGCATATTGAAAGAATGTGAGGAGATTAATGACGGCAGGGTTTGAGATCCAACACACCTGCTTCCTGATCTGTGACCTGATTGGTGCATGACTTTCAGTCGGCCTCATGCCAGAACATTTGTGTACTCTTTTCTCGATCCTCCCTAACTGTTATTTGAAGGTGTTTTTAATACTCTCCTGACTGTACAGACACGCTGTAAACCACGTTCCTTAAAGTACCAAATAAAACTGTGCCTTCTGCTCAAATTGTGGCCAAGTTTCAACACGTTTCTACAATCAGCAGAGGAAAAGTACTGGCAGTATTGTATTCAAGGACAACTCTGGTGTCAAAACAATTAGAAAATATCTAATATACTGTGATAATAAAGATTGTTCTGACATGAAGTTAGACGATAAGAATGTCTTGATTTGTATGTGATTTTTGGCTGATTGTTCCCGACCCTTGTGGAGCTGATCTGATCATCTTCTGGGACTCTTGTGTTATTACAGTTTGTTTGTAAGTATTGCTATGCTAGTTGAGAAGCCAGTTTCTGGGCCAGTATTGTCTCAGTGATGCTGACTTACCAGATTTTCTGCATCTCCTCTTCACCAAGACAGCTAAGCCACATGACAACGCTAACAGAAGTAATATGGCTTCTCCAACAGCAATGCCAGTGGGTAGAGAGAAGGGCCTCATGCAGTCAACTGAAATGACATAAACGTAGATTATGGCACGCATTATAAATCCTTTACAACACACATGGTGACCACATTAACTGTTGTCAGCAGCAGATTTCATTCCGCTTCTCTACTGCGGACAATTTTATAAAACTGAGGTCTTCCTATGTCCGTGGGTAAGAGACTTAGTGGAGTTTTATGCATTTCAAAGATTCCAGCTGTCACATTGTGTTACAGTGGAAATGAAAATATGAAGTCATATATTAAAACTCAACATATGTAATCTCAGGTTGTTAATATCCAGAAAATAACTGGAATATCTTGTCATCTCATCTTGTTACGACCCTGGAAACATTAAAAACACATATCAAAAGGTCCTATTTGTAGGAAAAGTTGATCTTTGAGTCTCATTTCAAACTCTCGCAGCGCTGTGATGGCGACCGACCCGACCTACAATCCCAAAGCGTAAGAAACGAGACTCTCAAATCAACTTCTCCTACAAACAGGACCTTTAATGACAACATATAACATGTTAATTAAACTCTACTACAACACTTGAAATGGTGACTTTTTTTTGCTTTTTTCATGATCCAGTCTGTACAGGTGTGTTGTTAAAGCTCAGGCGTACCTGGTATGTGTATCTGTGTGACCCTGGTCTGGTTGATCTCCGGCTGGTGAACACTGCAGGTGACCCTGTGATGAAAACAAGTTGGCAGTTAATGAATCACAGATGTCGTGTTTGCTAATGGGAGAAAAAGTCTTGCAGTTTGTTGAGTCACTGTAATTTCATCAACATGATTCATGATTCAACCCACATTTGTACCACTGTAGACTTTCATCTGGGCAAAGTGAACTGCACACATTAACTATTACTAAGTATTTAATGTTCCTAATTTATTTGGTAAAAGAATGAGAGGACCGACATCATCACACTGCACTTAGCCCAGGAGTAAAAGTGTCAGATGCTTCTCAGCCCTGGTTAAGAAAACTTTAACACACGTACATTTCTAAGCGGGCTCACCTGGACTTTAGCCCAGGAATTGCCGGCTCAGCTCCAGACCAGGGTTGGGAGTCACTAGCACTTGATCTATTGATCAGTCGTTTAAGAAAGACGGTGTGCTTCATTTTGTTCTACACTCAAATGCTTAAAATGGATAGAGAGGTTCCAGACTGTATCACAACTGTTCCCGTGACCTCTTTCCATGTACCGTCTTGATTATGTTTTATAAGGTAAAAGACAACTTAGTTTGAAAGATGGAGCCACGAAAGGCCTCTCATAGAATATTAATGTAAGTTTGAATGAAGAAGTGAATGTGAACCTGTGGGTAGCATCCTGGAGAGTCACTCTTCGCGTCACGGTGTAACATCCACTGGCGTCTTGACGTCTGCTCGGGTTATCAGCAGTGATGTTATTTCCATGATCATCCAGGAACTTGATCTCGGGCTCCGGAAGCCAGCAGGTGGCCTCACAGTGAAGAGTCACTCCTCCGCCCTCAGCTGACACCATTGACAGTTTTGGCTCCGAGACAGCACCTATAAAAACAAGCATTACGCAAGGATTTACCTCGGAGAGGCTCACTGAACGATGTGGGTGCCAATCTTAAACAAGATCGTTGAGTTTGATATTCATTGAAATACAGCTTTACATTCATACAGTGGAAATTGGAAAAACTGTTTCCACCCACATGGAATTAAGTTAATAACTGACTGTTTAAATGCACCACACCCAACCGAGTTGTAAAAGTGGTTGTAAGTCTTGATTTCATCACACTCCTTCGGGTGAAACACTTGGATGCATTTTTTAGCTTCAGGACAAACAAAGAACAAGGAAATGGAGTGAAGAATGGAGCCACACCAGACAGATTGTACAGGTGATACAATGCATAGTATAGCTCCTAGTTGTGATCCACACCTCAACTGTGTAACTCAATAATCGTCTGATCGGCCTCAGGCCTGAATGAATATGGCCAAATAAGGAAAGGACCAAACTTTCAGACCGTGGCAGCATTTTTAGACCCTGTTCCCTGATGGAACAGGAAGGATTTAGAGGACTATCATGCATCTGCAAACAGACTAGACCAGACGTACCCACAACGAGCTCCACTGTCGTAATGTCCCGCGGGGCATTCTTCCAGAGCCTCATGCATCGGTATTTCCCTGCATCAGACAGCTGGACATTAGAGATCCTCAAGGAGATGTTCCGGTTCTTCATTTCTTTCGTGATGAAGCTCGTCCGGTAGTGGAAGGCCGGATTCTTCATCTCGTAAGTCTCACAGCCGTCCCGGTACAAGAAGATGACGTTCGGCTGCAGGCCCTGCTTGGACCACTCCACCGTTGGAAAGTCTTCGCTTGAAGTGATCTTGAAACTGCAGGGAAGAACGGCATCCTCGCCAGCGAAGGCGTAGACGGTCTCTGTTGGATCATTCACAGAGGTTTTTCCTGGGAAAACACAAAACGTACAATTGATTTAGAGACATACGTTACTCATCCAGCACAGTGTTGTGGTGAGGGACTTTTCTGATGTAATGTTGGGATATTTCCAGTCGCGTTTGTAAAGACAAAACACAACGTTTTGAACAAGATGTTGGGATATTTAAAGCCTTATTTCTGGCAACAAAATACAATATTTCTAATGAGACGTTAGGATACTTCCAACCTTATTTGTGGTGACAAAACCAAATATTTTTAACAAGACGTTGGTATATTTCCAGCCTTGTTTGGCTGCCACCAAAACATGATCTTTTCCTAACCAAGTGGTTTAGGACGCAGTCACATTATAAAATGAAGAACCAAAAGAAACATTATGAATGTTGGTATGCAGAAACTTATATAGCCGATGATCATTCTGGCGATTGGGTTGAGAGGAGTTTGGAACCTCCGGCTCCTTTCAGGCCTTTAAAAGTCGTTTTAATTAAAAACTCTGGTTGAAGTGTCACAACTCAAAGACTGGGCAGCATGTAGTGCTTCATTTCATGTTGTCACGGGCCAAATATTCTCTGGAATGCAACCTCTAGAAAGACAAAAATATTTGTCAGATAAACGTTCTCTGCCTCCGCCCACACAATCCCGGCCTGACCTGGACTGACAGGAGTGTTAAAGTGTGTTTGTATGTTATATTTCATCCTCCCACCATCCTGTACACGTGTGAGGGCAGGTCTGTAACGGTCTACCGGAAGCATCCGTTCTGACTCAGACGTTTCTTGCGTTTATAAACCAGTCATAAATCAGAGGCACCACATACTCCTTAAAACAACAACTTCCCTTTTTTTCCCCCACGAAAACAGGAATCAGGTCTGACGAAGGAATCTCAACCAACTGGAATCTCCAATCAAACAACTCGTGAAACACTTGGAACACGAGCAGCTCCTCGTGCTCCGGATGCCATAAACAAGTCATAAAAGTTTCCACTGTTCATTTGATTGCAGCAACTATCCATTATAAAAATCAGTGCTCTGATGGAGAGCTGCCAGCGCTGTCAGTGATAACAGGGTTCATAATGTAAATAAAGTCCAGATTACTAGAAAGTAGAAGTACATTTCATTCATGACAACAAGCAGCAATCAGCTGAAACACTCACAGAATGGATGAGTGACATGTGATAGTGTCTGTAGAAACCGCAGAAGGATAAATGATGACTGATAAATGAGACAGTGTGTGTGTGTGTGTGTGTGTGTGTGTGTGGAAAGTGAACCCTTGCACGCATCGTGTTTGTGCTGTACGTTATTAATAACTCAGGCCAACTCTGAAGACTGCTTTGCCCGTCCCGCTGCTTACGGGTCGACCTGCACGTTACAATATACTGTAAATATATATAGTATATACATACATGTAAGGTTAGGGTCAAATACTCAAGGAAAGCACCTCAAAATTGTATGAAATACTTAAGTAAATGTACGAGTTACATTCCACTGCTGGACATTTGTCTTTATCAGCTTGATTATATTTGAATTAGTCTGATAACAGCACCAGTAAAACGCCGCTTCAATGAAAGTGTGACGCAAACTCACTTCAACATGTGTCTGAGTGTCGGTCTGACCTCTGACCCGCTCAAGATAAAGGAAGTAGTTTGAGTCCAGCTGAGAGTATTTTTGCAAACACACGGAGTCATTTCACAATAACAAAACCGCCTCACGCCTCCTCAGCGATAACACACAAAGTCAACTTCCGTTTCCCACGCTTTGTGGTTACTGCCACGTTCAGCTTCAGCCTAGTGGGAATCTCTGATGCAACATGTGATCTGCAAAGTAACCACTAACTAAAGTCATCACATGAATCTAGTTGACTAAAATGTACTTCCTGTATTTTAATCTGGAAAGTAACTCAAGTACTTTACAGCTTCAAATATAAGGGCTTTACTTGAGTATTTCCATTCTCTGGAACTTTATACTTCACTCCACTACATCTCAGAGGTAAATATTGTTCTTTTTACTCCACTGTATCTGTCTGACAGCTTTAGTTACTGGTAACTTTTCAGATTACCTTCCTGTCCAGACAAACTGATTGAGTGTTCTTAAAATATCTGATGTTAAATGTACTCAAGTATTAAGATTACCAGTAAAAGTAACTGATACAAACATTATACTAACACGTGTTGTATGATTATCAGAATAAGTTATCTTAAATCTAATTGTTGATGAAATAAACACATTTCAAAAAGTTCTGCTTTGGCTCTGATGCAACCGGATGTAATCTGCAAAGTAACGAGTGACTGAAGTTATCAAACTGATCTCCTGTTGCTGGGTAAAAAGTGAAGTTAGTTAATGATCAAACTCATTCAACGTGTGCTTCATTGTGTCAGTCTGACTCTCTAGATAAAGGAAGTAGTTTGACTCCAGCTGAGAGTATCTTTATCAACACATTCGCACAAACAGAACCAGCTCGACCACAACAGGCGGTTCTGAACACACTTGTATCTGCTTTTGTTGCCAACACGCTCGTTTGTTTAGCCTTTTCCAGACAGACCCTTCAAAGTAAAAGCATTAGAGAGGATTCAAACTGTGACCCACCTGAACACGCGGACAGCAGAGAGGCAGCCAGCAGAACCCGATGATACATCACCGAACCCAAAGGCTGGAGGAGGGACCGGTCCGGGAAACACGTCGAGTCTCTGCAGACAGGTGTGATCAGCTGAGCGGTCTGATCGAACTGAGCTTCACTCCCACGTTTCTACTACAAACACTGCAGGCTGCGTTCAGGGTCACTGGGAAAAGTCGGTTGTTCTGCTGCTTCCCCACTTCAGGCATCACATTGAAAAACATCCGTAACTGAAACCACCGTGACAGAAATGACAAAATCCTGAAGATATAAATCTCTAGATTTTGATTAAAACACAAGCACAACAAACCTTGTGTGTTTGAGTGTGAGAGCTAAAAATGCCGACTTGATATTTCAATATTTCACACGACACCGACTTATACAGCAAACACAGCTTTGGAAAATACCACCAACAGCTGTAGGTTTGGATTTTATAAAAGCAAAAACAAAAGCAGCATTACAGCGTTCTCCCACCGCTGACCCTGGTCCTGCTCCAGGTTTCTGCCTGTTAAAGGCAGTTTATTTTTTCTTGCCACTATCGTCAATTGCTTGTTCTTAGGGGAAATAGGTTGATATATTAATGAAGGAGTATGGTTTAGACCTTCAGAATGTGTGTCCAGCAGGATCCAAGTCTCCGTAAGCCTCGAGTTCACAAATTGACTTGAACAGATGTAAAATACACCCATCAGACGAGCTGTATGGAGCCATTTTACGTTTTTTTGGCTGTTATTTCCATTTTAAATCAAGTCTCCGGCTTCTTCATTTGTTTAGGAGAATGCTGCAACTCTGTTCTGCTGTGAGGATGTAAGGACACTTGTATCAAACGCTTCAGATCTCTAGATTGTTGTTGTTTTAGTTTGATGCTGAATTGTAATTTCCCAGCTCTTGAGACAACAGTGAACGTCACATTAGCATGAGGCAACATCTGGGTCATGCACTTCACACAGCTGTCAGAGACAGGAAGTCATGTGACACGGTGTAAAGTACAACAAAATGATAAGGAAGGGCGGCAGCACAGCTTCATGTGATGATACTGATTTACCTTCACGCTGTGTGACTTAAACACCAACACATACAACTTACCACTGAGTTCCACACAGGGGTTAAAACCCTGCAGCTGCCTTCCACTTAGTTAGAAGTGAAGAAGCCCCTCGGATGAGAGGTGAAACAAGCCCAGGTGTCTACGATACAGCACTTAGAACTACCATCAATAACTTGCTACTTAGATACAGATGCTTCTGTTCCAGGAGACTCAGTCAGTGCTTCATCTCTGGTGTTCATGTGTTGTCTGCAGGTAACTGCTTCATCCTGTCAGGATCTTTTATCCTCCTCTTCCTCTGAGTGAACATGTCTGCAGTTTAACCACCAGAGGGCGAGACAAGCTGTCAGACACGTGACACTCTTTACACAACAGTCCAACAGTTTTCTGTATTAAACCTTTAATGAAGTTTGAATCAAACATGTTTAACTTAATTCACTTCCAAAACAGAAAGTAACTTTTCAGAAAGCTTCCCCACAGTTTTGTGGTTTATCATGTGAAACTGGTCTCGAGCATCGACAAACTGGTTAAGTATATGATGATATAACCAAACTCTCTAAACTATGAATATATGATGTACATAAACTATGTGAATGTTTACTTTAACATATGTTTGAACCTGAATATGGTAAACACAATGGCGGCACATTGTGAATACTGCAGTTAACTCTGCATGAAACAGGAAACGTGGTGCAGATGTGGTTTGGTCACATGTTGCTCTGGTGTCGGTTCAGTTGGTGCAGTTGCCTCCCACTTGTGTTGTGTCACTTCTGTCAGTTTAGACTGCTCACTTTGAACTCTGTTATACAGTCTGTAAGTTTTTATTTTATTTTTGGGTAAATAAAACCTGAGTTTCTGAAAATCCACCGTGTGACTGAACTGATTTCTTGCTCCAAGAGTCCTTTTGACTAAGTCACTGAGTTTTATACAGTTTTACTGTTCCTGAAGGAAAACATCTCTTTATTTCAATTATATTTACAGGCTGGGCTTTTTAGAAGTAGTTTGACATCTGATACTGAGAGGTGGAGACAGATTGTGGTTTATTGATCAGAGATGACGTGTCACCTAACAAGCAGCAGTGTGACTTCCTCTCTACATTTCACATCAGTTCTCAGTATTTCTCTTCTACAGGCTGCTGGTAAGAGCTCTTTGTTAAAAGAAATATATATGTCATGATATTCTTGAGTAAATTCCATGTTGTCTATATGGATTTCAATATAGTGAACTTTATATAAAGTGGACATTATTAGTAAAAGTTTGTGTTATACTCCACCAACAGTGGTGGTGAAAGTACTGTTTTGTAGTATTCGTAGTAGTTTGATCTTTTTCTCACTGTTCCTCTTTTCAATAGTAGTAACTTCTTGTAAGATCTGTTTCTGATGTTGATGCCCAGACTTTACTGAGAGGCTTTTAACAGCTGTTGAATGAAAACCTCTCTGATATCTGTTGTCACATCACACAGGAGGGAGACTCATGACGGCCTGTTGAAATGGTTTTATTTCATCACAATGCTGAACAAGTACCAGCCTCAGTGTAGATATAAATACTGTGAGAACATCAGAAAAATATGTTTAAAAGTTCATATACACTGTACAGGAGAAGTGGGAAATTCCTCTCATTTACATTTAGTCTTCATTTGACTACTGGTGTTTTCCACCAGTGCTGCATGTGAAGAAGTGATCTGTTTCTGTTTTTTGTGGTGACAGAATCAGTCAGAAAGAGTGAATCACAGATCAGACTGTCAGAACGCTGAAAAAGACGAGAGAGAGGTTAGAGGGAGACAGACAAATCTAGAAAAATTGACCACTAAATGAAGACAGATGTGTTATTAGTGTAAGAAGACTGAGACTTTGTTCTCTTAACACTTTGTTTATTTCATGTTCAGGAGTCCAGGATGCTCCATCGAAAGACGTGTTCCAGTGATGGAGCTCAGTGTTTCACTTTTCATCATCTTTCTGCAGTTTTCTGGAGGTAATTTCTGTGTAGAACGCTCTGTAACATATTGGTGTGTGTGTGTCAGCTTCTGCTTTATCTCCAACACTTACTGAGGCTGAATGTCATCAGTTTTCAACTAACGGTCATAAAACAAAGTGTTGGACACTGAAGGTGGCACCGGGGGAAAGTCAGATCATCAGCAAAGATACATATATAACTTCATATAAGACTATATGTTGTCAGACACTGAGAAAATAACATTTTGTCTATACTGTCTGATGGTGACTGAGAAAAGAAACATGTGGTCAAGAAAAGAGAAGTAGGAACAGGAACTCACATGACCTTACCAACCAACCACAGACATTCAAAACAACACCTCTGCCCTTTGTGTGAATAAGACAGACTGTGTTGGCTGTGTCAGGTGTGGCTGAGGCCACAGAGTTCATCATCTGACACACTTACCTGTTTTAAATGCAGCTCTGATAACTTGAACTATAATAATATCTACTCTGCTGCTGTCTCTTGTCTGTTCTTTAGTTGTCCTCTCAGCGGCGTCAGAGCTGATTTGTCAACATCAACCAATCGTAGCTCTGGTTGGTGAGGATGTTCTTCTTCCATGTCACCTTGAACCTGCAGTCAGTGCCAGTGATGAGACGGTGGTGTGGACCAGACCTGATCTGACTCCAGAGTACGTCCATTATCATCAAGATGGACATCTGCTGTTTGAGAAACAAAGCCCATCTTATTTTTTACGGACGAGACTGTTTATGGATGAACTGCCGCGAGGAAACGTCTCCATGAAACTCTTCAGAGTGAAAATCTCTGATGCTGGAAGATACCACTGCGTCCTTGAACCGATGGTGAAGGACGATTTCATCCAACTCATTGTTGGTGAGTCAGACTCTCACTGAGTACTTTGATTAAATATTTCCAGGTACCAACTGACTTATTTCAGCCGGATCCTCTTCTCCTCTCATCAGGTGCTGTCTCCACACCCTTCATAGAGGTTGTGACTAATAACAGTGAACATGTAGTTCTCCAGTGTAACTCTACAGGCTGGTATCCAGAACCTGAGGTGTTCTGGCTGGACGGTGAGGGAAACCTCCTCTCTGCTGGACCTACAGAGACAGTCAGAGGTCCTGATGACCTCTATACTGTCAGCAGCAGAGTGACTGTGGAGAAGAGACACAGCAACAGCTTCACCTGTAGAGTCCAACAGAACAACATCAACCAGATCAGAGAGACACTCATACATGTTCCAGGTAGAGAATCAGTTCTACATGAATTCAATATATTGTCAATGTTTCAAACAGCTGAGGTTTAAATTTTCATTCTGTTCTGTGTTGTATCGTTTCAGCTGATTTCACCACAGCTCAGTCCTCTTCTCATTGGATTTGGATCGTTTTTATTGTCAGCACTGTTTGCATCTTCATTAGTGTCATACTGACCATGAAATGTAAGTCACATCTTCAGTTTCCATTCTTTACTACAACTTACTGTCAGAGCTCTTTATTGGCTGTAGTGAAGTGTAGCAGTTTATTCTAAGACATAAATAGATTATATAGCACAATGTTTATGATGAATTGAAAAATTGCAAAATGATGTTGTGGGAAATATAAACTGTATTGGAGGCGTTATAAGCAGTCGTCCAACACCACAGAGTTCTGGACACCGGCTGTGTTTGAGGTTTGGTCAGGCACCATTCAGTACAACTGTAGAGAATGTTAACAGATTTCTCTTTTCATTTTATTGTGAAAAACAATGTTCAACTCAACCATCATTTCTGCTGATGTAGTTTCATCATTTCATGTTTTTTGTTCGAAGTAAAAACTAAATTAACATGTGAACTTTTATAGGTTTCTCCTACTGTTGGCACAGTGATATTTTGAAGAGGTGGAGGAGGAGGAGGAGGAGAGCAGGTGGAGGAGGAGCAGGAGGAGGAAGAGGAGGAGGAAGAGACCAGGTGGAGGAGGAGGAGGAGGAGGAGGAGGAGGAGAGCAGAAATGGAACTTGAACTTCAGTCAAAGCAGGAGTGAGTGAGGCAACTAAAAAATATTTTTCATACAGTTTAACTTAAAGCAAGTACACCAACATATTTCTCAGCAGCAAGTGTTGTTCTTCTTTAGTTCTTTAGAGTCCATTTTCAGTGTCCATAAAACTACAGCAACACAAATTGTAACATATTTCTTCTTCTGTTGGCACACAGGGATCAAAATGATTCAGTCAAGAACGAGACAGAGTCATCCATACTCACTGAACAAAA
>OMLP01025481.1:0-12831 GCA_900302685.1 Spondyliosoma cantharus | reverse complement strand
CTTGTTGGGCTTGAGGTGTCATGTTATGCTTTCAATATATTTTTGAGCACACAATACCTTTGAGGTTATTCTGGAGAATATTCTGGACAGTCCCTGTCATTGTTTTGGATTGTTGAATAATAATGAACATACATTTGCAAATTTGCAATTAAGTTGTGATTAATAGCAAGTTAACTATGTTATCAATTGACGGCCCTAGGATAAATAAAATTATTTATTGAATAGTTAATAGATACATAAGCATGGACATACCTCCACCATGGTCTGGTTACCACGCAGGGCCAGCAGCATGCAGGGCCCCAGCTTGTTTTCTGCCAGAGAGAGCAGGAACTTCTTGGTCTTATAGCAGGAGCCCATCAGGATATGAACCTGATGGAGAGGAATGGGAGGGGGTCGGTTGTTAGTAACCAATACCACAAATATATAGTACAGGTTGACTGTGTATTTGTGTGTGTGTGTGTGTGTGTGTGTGTGTGTGTGTGTGTGTGTGTCCATACACTCACCATACTGGCAAAAAGCTCTCCATCATCATCACAGGCAACACCTCCTGGACTGTACAGCTGAAACCAGCCGTCTTTACCTGAACGTACACTCAGCAGGCACGAATGGACCTGGAACACAAACACCCACATGATCATTTTTCTGGGCCGTATCAAGAAACATCTCACCCAAAACCCCTTCTTTCAGCTCTAGAGCTGCTTCAAAGGTGAAACATTGGAAAACATTCACAAACACACACTCACCTCCTGCCTGGGGTCCTCCGCAAACCTCTGAATGACATATTTCAGTTCCCTATTTAGACAGAGTAACATTGAGACACAAATGTCAGATTGTTTCTTAAACTAGAATGACTCAATCTGTTTATGATGTCAGAGCTACTTACTTTGTAAATTTGGCATGTGCAAGGGCCCTGGAGAGAGGGAGGAAAGAGATAAATGTGAAATATTACAGCACAAAATACTTACGAACTGAGAAATATGACAAAGCAAATATTTTCTGTTGGGAAGCATTAATTTAATGCATACTTGTCTGGCAAGGTGGCTAAGACTTTATGTTTACAATGGTTACAATCATATTTGGAGGTCAGTTTAACATATGTTGGCTGTGCTACTGCTTACAGTGATGTTAAGCTGATGACACAGTAGCACAATGTTACTTTATAATGGTGGATACAGTCAACATGCAGTGTCAGGGGGAGTGCATAGCTCATTATGACATTTTCAGCACATGTGCACATGATATGAGCATCTGTAGTTCCAGGGATTGTTTGTTACTTTAGATGATATTTTAATGATCCCTGTGGGGAATCATTACAATTATGTTTTAGCAGCTGTGAGAGGTTAACTGTAGTGACAGTTGCTAAAGATCACATCAGAGAAATAGAGTTACATTCTGAACTGACAAAATTCTGGTAAATTAAATAATTTTAATTTAATGACTTTTTAATTTTTTTTTTTTTTTTTACACGTGAACATCTAGCTAAACCTGCCAATTTTGGCCTTTATAGAATTGTAAAATATGGTTCTGGGAGTTTACTCAAACTTTACCTACAAAAAACATGTTTATAATGATGAGGCACAGGATGGGTGCATGTAGGCAGGAGTTGTCATGCAGTTGCCAGGTGTTGAAAAGGAAGAAGAATACATAGATATCTCTGCTTCTGCTGCATCGAAATTCATAATTTGTTCTTAAACTTTCCATACTGAAATGAGTGCCATGCTTGAGCACTGGACTCCTTTTCCTGGTGTCTACATTACCCACAATGTACCTTAACCACTGAGTGAATTTGCTTTTCTACTTGAATTATGCGTTGGACTTTTTCATGCCTGAAGCACTAAGTTACTGGATTGTCGTAGTTGTGGAGAAACTTCTCCCAGTCAAAAAATAGGATCGCAAATAACCCCCCTATAAAACCACAATGTGAATTTATATACATCAGTTTAAATGTGGATGAAGCAAAGACAATATAGTGCATTTATAAGTCGGCTTTAGAGGTGGTGAATCTAATTACATGTTTTTTGCATGTGAGTGCATGAACTCATCTGAGCACATCACTGTCAGTGTGTGCACTGATGTGACTCATTATATCCTTAGTTACACTGTGCTGGGGAGAACTGTTCCCTTTCCTAATGACGCCTGCAGCCATCTACCAGGTAACAGTGGCGCAGGTGAGCAACAGGTGCGTCAACACTAATGAAGCTCTAGGTCAGCCACCAATTACAAATAGGGCTTGGGGTTGCTTATAGCCAATTAAAGAAGCTCTCTGGAGAGAGAAAAGCTACCCCTCCAGTTTAGAACACCCAGGAGGTTTGGTGAGATACCCCATCCACGTCAGCAGCCAGGCCCCACCAGGACCCTGCTGGAGACATGTATACATCGCCAGAGACGGTGATGTGAGAAAGTGGACGAAGGAAGGTAGGAGACGGGAGGGAAGGCCGTGCAGGGTGGTGGTGTGCAGCACTGGGCCGACACCGATGATTACAGTTATGGCTGCACTGGTGTTTTTGGATTCCATTCAGCACTATTTAGTTTCTTGTACTTTACATGTGTAACTACAGCGATATAGTAGGGTGGACTGTGCGGTGCAGAAACACAATCTCAATTTCATATATGAAGGCCTGAAGCCACTGCTACTTTCACCACACAGGCTGTGTGGACACTGTGTAACCCGATGAAACAATTGCATTTGATGATCACAGGAAAATTAAAAGTCAAGCTGAGGCGTCAACACTTGAGTAACTTTCTAAGGCCAAGTCTACATGTACACAGGTAGTTATGAAAACAGGCTTTTATAACAAATACTGTCTTCGTCCATGCGAGTGTTTCACAAATAATCTCTGTCAGAAAGGCCGCTTTCAGGTCCAATTCTCTTCCCCAAAAATGATGGTCTAACTGCAATAGCACTTTAGTGCAAAGGTGTTTTTAATTTCGCCATACAAAACAAGGCCACCACAAAGTGAAGATGATTCACAATAGATCCGCTGGTGTAAAATAATATTCCAAAAATAACTAGCACAAACAAACAATACAAGCGCTTAGATTGTCTCCTGCTCAACCCGACCTACTCCTCTTAGGTCTCAGCCTCAAATCTCCCACCAGGCCTCCTCAGCCGGTTTTTAAACCTGTAACCGCACCCCCATGGCCCGAACCAACATCTGCAGGGATGTCACAATATCATAGATCCACACGATACAGGGTAAAACAAGCATATGACATTTCAACAGTAATCACACAATATGAACTAATAATATCTTCCACAAAATTCATGAAACAGACATACAGTTCAGATCTCCACATTGCACATATGCTCTGTGCCAGCTTATTACACTGGATATTCCCCCAGTTTGAGCTCACCTGAATTCCCATTTTCCCGTGACAGCTTCGCTTAAAAAGCGCCCTGTAGCGCCCGTCTGGTTTGTCCCACCGCGGCTCCGGTACCCCAGAAATGGACGCACGGCCACACGGACAAACATAGCGGACCACACCAGCATCTGCTGGTCTACTATGCTAAGTACTAACCAAACTGAAACCTGAATAGTTGCTGTATGCTGTTTTCCAACAATAAAATAACGTATGATTAGACTTACACTCTCTTAAACAGGAAGATTGTATACTCTGTGGTTGGTTGCATAGTTGCAGAAAATACTATGAATGATTTTTACTTTTACTTACTTCTTACCTACTCACTCTTACTTTCTACATGTATATATGTTACAGATACCAGGGCCGGTACAAATAAGGCAGTTCTTGCTGGAAACAGGACAAAAATGATGAGGCAGTGAAACGTGACTGCTCTTCACAGAATCCTCTTGCATAACGCTATTTTTATTAAAATACTGTAAACAGCTTCGTCTTCGTATTTCAATTGCCGTTTGTGTCCCTTCAAATATAGACAATATAACATCCGTTCCAACAATATACAAACTCACATACTCCATCCACAAAGTGACCTGTGTGTTTGCTTCATAATTCTGAAAAAAACCCTGTTTCTGTCCAAGGGAATGTTGTTTCACTTGCTTTTATAGTATAATCCTGATTACTTAAATATTATATTTTATGGTACGATACACCAACTAAATTTCAGGGAGAAATGTTACCAAAAAAGATTCATGCTATACAATAATATATATGTGTAAACAACGACATATGAAAATACAGTATAATAAGGCATCAGTATTCTTTTTCGAGAGATTCATTTATTGAAGTTTTGTCATTATAAGTCCCTTGTGTGACAGAATACTAGATACATGAATAGCATTTGATGCCTACAGTGTGTGAGCTGAGGTATGTGTGAGTACTCACTCTTTAGGGAAGGGGATGGGCTGCAGCAGGCTGGCCAGAGCTGGTCTCCAGTCATCATAGTCCGACCTGACAGAGACAGACGGACGGACATAAAAGGTCAAGTAAAAAAAGCAGAGACGAAGAGAGAGTGTCTTTAGTCAACAATGTAAAGACAAGGGTGAAGTCTGGATGAGGGGGGCTGAGGCACAAAAAGACTGACCAGTAGAGTTGAAATACGAGCAGTGTTGCGATGTGATGTTGATTTAACAGAAACTAGAGCTGCATTGAATTACTGTTACACTGTCCTTGTAAAGACTATACAAACGCATAGATACCAACACTTTTCAGGCCATCCCGTTTGGTTACCACACCTACAGCCCGACAGAAGCCCACACACACACGTGCCCGCTGCTCCACTTTCACACGCACTGACAGTTATACATTCATTCAGGTCTGTTTAACCCATTTACACTGATCAGCTCTTCAGGCATACACACATAATGTCACCTTTACTTACTAGGCCACTTCCTGGGTTGTTGACATGTAACTTCTACAATATGATATTTGTTTAAAGTTATACAATTTAAAGTAGCTTCATCAAGACACAAGAGTTTTTAATATGCCTTACGAAAGAGATTTCAATTTTTAAGAGAGAAATCTGTTCACATGTCACAATTAGGTGGGTCTGTGTGTGCTAAACGACAAAAGGCTGTGCCACTGTTCATTCTAGTACAGGGGACTGGCCATGATTAGATTTGTTTGCCAATGGCCATGTGGACAGTTAAAATCTTGACAGAAGTAGATCTGACAAAAGTGAGCTGAAGATGCAGTAGGTATTTCTGTGTTACCTCTTCACTGTGAGCAAATACCATAGAATACATATCCAAGACACAAAGCATGTATTTTTCCCAGGATGGGGTGGCCATGAACCCCTGTCCCCCTGGGATTTATGCCTATGTGATTTGACAAACAATTATTTTATGTGTGACCCCGTTTACATCAACTGAGCTAGAGGCTAGCTAGCTGTTACTAATTCACTCTTACAATTCTGTCCTGATAATAGTTAACAGGCTGTTCCTGAGGGAATCTGTCAATAGTCAGTGATTGACAGCTGTCGTGTCACGGTGCCCGTCGCTCACAGGAAGGCGTCCAGGATGAAGAAAATGTCGTCTCATGTGGATTGTTGTTTTCACAAATAAGTGTATACTTGTGTCAAGAATGATAACCATGAATCCGTGTTCATCGCTCCTTGCTTCAATGCTGAAAACTACCTGACGATTGTTGTTTTAATCATGGAGCTGACATATTCAGGTAAACGCTTCCTCATGTATATGGTTAATGCTTTACTCATGTGTGTCAATTTTTCTAGATATTAAGAGTCAATCTCGTGAAAAAAATACAACTTAAGTTTCGAAAGCTAAAAGACGGGGTCCTCGTCATCGTTTAACTGACGGTGTGTGACAGTGCAAAATGATATAACATTCATCTTTTCGCTTATATGCTTTATTCACTAGTGTGTTAATTGACCTAGATATGACACATCAATAGCACATAATAATATAACTAATTATTAAAGATAAAACACAGCCCTCTCCACTTCTCCTCTAGACCCTTCTCCTCTCCTCTCCTCTCCTCAGCAGCAGTGGTCAAATTTCAGCAGCGGAGGAACACAGCTAAAGTTAAATTGATGCTAATCTAACTGAGTAATGATGAAAACAAATGAAACAAAATATTGGACTGTTACATTAATACTGAGTAGCAGTGATAGATTTCTGTGTAAACTCACAGCATCTTGAGGATGAGAGCGAAGCAGCCCAGCACTCGGTCGGCCTGAGCTGGCAGCTGGATGGACAGAGTGTTGACAGCCGGGCTGACCAGCAGACAATCGATGAGGTTCGGTTCGCTGTCACCCCCTGATGGCCCACCCTTCCGTCTGGCGTTGGCTGAGTTATTGTTTCGCTCCAGCTCCACCAGGATCTCACTGGAGTTAACGACAGATGGAGGAGGGGAGAGGGGCAGGGAAGGCGTTGGGGAGGAAATGGGAATGGACAGGGCAGGGTTTGTGGGTACGGGAGGAGGTGGCTGAGGAGGACTGGGGTTGCCGGAGAGGGGGAGGAGGGTGGCAGGAGGTGTAGGAGGCTCAGGGCGCAGTAGGCGGAGTGGCATTGGGGGCTTGCGATCGCTCTGCTGCTGGCAGCCGTTTCTGATCTCTTTTAGGCTGGGAGAGTTGTCCCGACTGCAGGGAGAGGAAAAGTGATAGGTGAGTATAAGAAACAATACTCAGTTGAGGGACAATAAAAAAAACAGTTCAGCCAAAAATGAAAAAATGTGTCATTATCTACACTTCCCCATGCCAATGGAAAGTCGGAAAAAGTCTCATAGCTGGTTGTCCATAAAACCTTTCTGGAACTTCACAGCAAAACCCAAAAGCCTGAAGTAGAAGCAGTCTTTAAAAAAAACACAAAAGAAAATTACGAAAAAAGCAAAACAAAATGTGAAATGGCTCCATACAGCTTGTCCCGTATAATCCAAGTCTATGGAAGCCCTGAGATCCCAAAAGCCAAAGTTGTCACTTTAGTTCTAAGCTAAAAGCATTTTAACTGTCCCCATCTACTTCAGTTGTCTTGGAGAATGCTGCACTGTTCTGCTTTGAAGCTTCAAAAATGGTTTGTGGACTTCACCATTGGCATGAAGGTGAGTAGATAATGAATGAATTTTCATTCTTTGGTGAACTGTTCCTTCAAGTGTCCAAAACAGCAATGTCCATTAAAGACTAAGCAAGAAGCTTAAAAATAACAAAGTGCAATTACAGTTGGGAGATAAAAGAGGTGAGCTACAGAGCCACGAGAGATGGCTACCAGAGTGATGGTTCCCTTGTGTGCTTGAGTTTCGGAAAACTTAGCTAACAATTTACCTCTCTGGGGCAAAGGAAGCTAAGGAGATGATGCTAATTAGTTAAGATAGCCTAAGTCACACATCTGCAGTCAACAAAAAACCCCTATGGAACACACTAGATACAAATAAGATTAAATGTAAATCACTGGAATCAGGCCAATTAGAAAGATTTTCTTTCGGCTATGGAAAAGTGCTTTATATTTTTGAAATTGTTTTTTCTGTTGTACAGTGACATAGGCAATAAAATGGAATCCCAGATGCTGTGCAAAGAAAATTCTATCTTTTAACAAGTTTCAATTTAGGGTTGGCACACAGAGTGGATTTCAAATGTTTTTCATTCCCATGATTTCTATATTTGAAGATGAGATGGGATTAAATACATACCACATTCAATAATTATGCCAAGACTAAATATAAAGTTTATAGCACCACATTTTGTAAAATAACTATTGAAGGCTTAGATGTGTCTTGTCACCTGTAATACTGTGTATAGTCCAAATAATGACGAGGTCACTTATCAGCCAAGACAAACCACTAGAACAACCAGGCCTCATATGCAACGTCAGGGAAACATAATCATGTCATGTTTTTAATGATTTTCTATTCAATGTTTGTATTTTAAATTATTGTTGATGCATTTTTATTGTACTGTAGAGGTATTTGTTTTGTACATGAGCATGTTGGAACATTGCTTATTAGTTTAGGCTATAAATGGAACAACATGGTCTGATGACATTATGGTATCTGACCTGCATCCTGGTCATCTCCAATTTACTGTTTGTACTGTTCCCTTCATATGAATATTAATAATATAATAGTCATATTAATTGATCAAAGATCCAATGGACTGAGGTAAACAAAAGACAGAGCCAACCTTAACAGTGGCAAAGCTTTTCTCTCACACTAGTAAATGACATCACATGTTTTCTAAGACTACATTAGACAAGCAGAAAAGCAATGCAATGTTTTTGAGGCATTTTGACAGTTTCATAAATGTTATATTTAGTTCTAGGGCACAAAAGTTCTAGTTCTAGGACACAAAAGACTAAATTGTGCAGAAGTGTGCACGTCTAACTAATTAACAATTCAGGAATGTTAAGTTTCACTCAGTTGCCAGTTTATTCTCAGGTACAGCTCACTTAAACTATTGCAGGTTAATACGACAGCCATTGAACCAACTCTGAGTCTAAACCACTGAACATTAAAACCTTCAGGAGTGTAATTAATAGGATAGTGACTGGGTGTATATCTCTCTTTATAACAGAGGCGTTACAAAGAATATACAGTATCAAATGGTATAGATTGGGGGATTAGGGCTGCAACAATTTGCTCATTTCTGATTAAAATTGAAAAAAATCCACAACATGTGATTACATATCTCTGGTGTGAAGACAACATAAAATCAGCTTTTAGTCATGTTTCATGTTGGTTAGGCTATTTTTGTCACGATGTCCGTACATTGTCATTAAACGTGTAAAATGTAAGAAATGGCCAGAATTTGAAGGTAGCTCCAAAACTACAGGGGACAGCATTGACTCTGACTGCTAATCACTGTACTGTTCGGACAAAACAGAGACTCACTGCAGGCAACAGGGCTCAGCTAACCAGACACCACACTGAGACTGAACATAGCTTCAGCTTCTTATTCCATATAAGAGAGAAACTTGAATTTGGAGGGTGTATGGTTTTATTTTTCTATTCAGTATGGAAAAAAGGTGTAAAAATGTTTCCTAACTGGACATTTTGTTAGTTAAGTTGAGAACTTGCCTCTCAGCCTCTAACATCTCTCAGCTGTAACTACGGGGGCTATCAGACTATCACATCTTGAGGTACCAAGTGGTATTATGAGACAGGATGGACCCGCGCTAGCTGGTCTACAAGTGATCACTGTTGCTTCTTCAAACTCTGTTGATAATGTTAGTTCATTTTTTTTATGTTTTAAAGTAAAATTCTCACCATTCTACCCTATGTGTGTGTCCATCCATATATAGAATACTGACCTGTTGATGAACTCCTCATAACAGGAATAAATGGCAGCAAGACACACTGCCACCAGGTTTGGCAGGACCCGTGGGTGAGGGCACTGCCCTGTTGGCCCGTGCATGCTGCGACACACAGAGGTCCAGATTGGATACCATGGAAACCATTTACATAAAACCAAATTTTAAAATAGTCATACTCAAAAATATATTTAATGTATTTTGACATTACAATTTTTCGGATATGTTCTCACATGCAGTGTGCATTAACCTGCCCTGGTGGATTTTTTCTCAGACCCAGTGACATATATACTTATACCTACACATCTGAACAAATATTTCAAGTGTTCCGATACCTTGATCATTCAAACAGATGTCATTGCATCTGTTAATTATGGACATATCAGTTTCAAGCAGAGACCCAAAGTAGAAGCTAGTTGTTAAAAACTTAAGGTTTGTTAACAATGCATAGCATTAATTCAAACACAGAAACTGTTTAAGGCGGGTGCTGGACCAGTAGAAGATTAAGATACAAAAAACTTTTTTAAAAAACTGTGCACACTGTAGCTCCTTTGAATGCAATTAACGCATTTTCTTATAATGAATAAATACAAAAAAATTAGTGTATTTGCATTCAAGTTTCTTACCTGTGGACAAACTTCTTGACGACCTCCATTCCAGCATTCAGTTCATTGAGAGCCAGGATGTACTCCTGAGTGAAGAGACGCAGTCGAGGACACTTTCCAAAATCCTGCCAAAGAGAGGTACAAAAACGAACGCAGTGTTAAAAATATATAAACTAAATCAAATTGCCAAAACAGAAAAAACTGAACCTGAGAATTATGTGCAAATAATTACCACAACTTTCTTTGGAAAGAACTTTTCTAAAAACAGAGGGTGGGAAAACGCAATCTTATATATAATGCCTAAATCCAACTGTTAATCCACCATATGAAGTTTAATTAACATTTGAATTCTGCTTGTGTATTTATTACAAACATATTTATTGAGTTTAACCTTGAATATACTGAGGGATTATTAGCCATAATAAGGCATTGTTCTCACTGTATATCTGGTAGCTGCAAAAAGCATAGTGTTAATTAGTGCTTAGTTAACTGCTGATAAATGCAAAGTAAAGCAGGGATTCATCTTTATAAACAAACAAAAAAGCTGAATAAAGGTTTAACAGTGACATAATAGGTAAATTAGTTGAACTCATTATCTGTATATTTGATGTTTTCATTAATGACAACACTTACACTGATGTTAGGTTGGTAACCTTGTTAACCTGTGGGGCCACAGACTAAAGGAGACTATGAGATGTTACATTAAGGTGAATATAAAAGACACTAGTAAAGCAGCAGACTACATGAAATAAGCACTGCAGAACATACATGTTTAAACATATATGTTTGAAATGATTAGTTGTCTTCCAGGAAGTGACTGTTGCTGGTAGCTCCACATCATGGTGATTTGGTCTCAAGGGGTCTTCCTACCTATTGAATAACTCTCATTATAAAGACCATAAGAATTTCACAGAAGCATTTTCACATACATGACCAAAATCAGTTTATGCATGTAATTAGCAGGCATCAAAAGAGGACTGGGCGGTGTAGAACCACTACTAAATTAGAATTGACCTGCCCTTCAACTGAGAGCTCTGGGCAGCACCTGGACAGAGTAGTTCTCACCATGTTATGTTTGAGAATTCTCTGTACCACAGGAGTGAACACTTCAATCACAACCATCGACCGCGGCCTCTCCCGACAGTGCTGCAACACACAGGAATGACAAGAAGCACTTTAAATGCTTCATTCTGTTTAGCTTTATGACAGTAGCTTTTAGTTTGTTGTTGTTCCAGTTTGAGAAGCAAGGGACCTCACCTTACAGAAGAACTCACACAGGTCAGGTGGTGGGTGGTTGTTTTCCAGAAGAGGAGCAATGGCCTGAACAAAAACCAACACAAACACGCACGCACGCACGCACGCACGACACACACACACACACACACACACACACACAGATAGATGAATATTTCCATATCCTATCTCTTATTTACCCTGGCTGGGAGCCAGCAGTACAGATCTGGGCTGTCAGGTGCAGCAGCCTTGTCAAAACAGCTCACAGGTGAGCTACACAAACATCACGACCTCTCTCAGCATCGAACTCTTCTGTTCTGCCCAGATACCACCATATGGGCATCGACAGCAACAATCAAAAACACACAAAAACGCAAGTATAACATGAACAAACATGATGAGAATCAATATTTTTCTTCAGTTTAAAGACCGAAACAACAAGAGGTTGAACTCGAGGGTGTTAATTATTAACTTCAGCCTGACATCAAATAGCAGTTGTAATGACAGTGAACTTCATACTCACCACAATGATGTTCTCATGATCCTGAGTGCTGAGATTAGAGTTCTGTGGGGAAGAAGAGGAGTAAAGTACATCACAAGAGTATGTATGTTTGTGCAATCAAATATCCTCACAAGCAAAGAATAAAGGGGAACTCTATTAGGGATTATACATTAGGGATTTAGGGTTTATAGTCAAATTAGGATTGGTGTCACGTTTAGGTATGGGCTGTGACTAGTTTAAGGTGTGGTTATCATACTATATGGCACTGTGTCAATACAGAGTTGCGATGTCAAGACTATCCAAACAGCTTCCCTGGAAAATTTTGCCTTGGAGGATGTGACAGCAACATCAGAGAAAACAGACATATCCCAACATGACAATGAGAGAGATTAGTCAGTTCATGCAGGTACGGAGCAACTGGGCCAATTGTGAGTGTACCCTTATTGCGTTTTTTTTTCTTCTTCATTTTTTACTTCATGGATCCTCTGAGGAATAAAAATTACAGAAGTGGCTTAACAACCTTTACTCACAATAATGCAAAGCTTTAATAGTGAAGTCTTATGATGATATGACTATACTTTTTACCTTCCTGTTACTTTTTACTCGTAGAGGACGCTTACATTAGCTGGTCTGTCAGTGCAGTTTAGAGTATCCGTCCATCAAACACTACTGGCCACAGGATACCGGCATTCATGGCTCACAAAGATAGAGTCTTAAAGGAATAGTTTGGGATTTGGGGAAATATGCTTACTTACTTTAATGCAGAGAGTTAGTTGAAAGATTGATAAAAATGTGTGATAAAGTTGAAGCTCCGACCAGCAGCTGGTTAGCTTAGCCGGTTAGTTTAGCTTAGCACAAAGACATGAAGCAAAAAACACTTGCATGGCTTGGTTTGTTTGAAATAAATACAACCTGGCAAATCAGCATAGCTAATCATTATAGTTTTGAAAGAGATATCTGTCACACAGCGGTGAGGTTTTGCCTTGTCTTGGGTTTTTGTCTCGTGAACTTCATGTTTTATTTTGAAAATCTAACTCTCCTCTCATTTCAGGTCACTTGCCCTTCCTCATGTGTCACCGGTCTGATGTCATCCCTGATCCCTGATTGTTTGCACCTGTTCCCCATTACCCTCATGTGTCTTATAGTCTGCGTCTCCCTTTGTCCTGTGCCAGAGTGTCGTGTATGTCACGCACCCCAGCAATCGTCCATAGCCAAGTATACGTCCACGATCTAAAATTTGTATTTCTCGTTTTGTTCCTCCAAGTGAGTGATCCTTTGTTTGTAACCTTTTTCCAGAGTTTTAGTTCTAGTCTTT
>OMLP01025480.1:0-13407 GCA_900302685.1 Spondyliosoma cantharus | reverse complement strand
CACACACGGCACAGCTGTAAAAAGAACAAGGACACGAGCCGAGCCAAGCCAAATATTTATGAGTTGTGTGAAAGGCTTCGAAGAAGAAGAGCTGCAGCCTTTAAAAGCACCGGTAAAGAGGAGCGATGCTTTCTCTCCACACGCGTGTGCAGAAGAACATCCTCCTTGTTTTGCTGTTGACGCAGCTTTAATATCCTGTTTTATGCCCATTTGAGATATTATCGGATGACGCGCTGTCCACATGCTCAGCCAGAGAGAAATCTATCAGTAGAGACTGAAATAGACAACATGTAGCTAAATCCATCTCCTTAAACACAAACACAGTTTAGTATTCACAGCCTCGAGTGAAGCAGATAAATACATTTCAGAGCACGAGTGTGGGGAATGAATAAAAAATGAAATGGCATCTGCCAGAATATCCCTGTGTCACTGCCTGACTCTGTGTTTTGGCGGGCGCTCTGCAACCGAGCGGCTAAGCGGAATAATCAATGTTTTCTCCCCAGAGGACAGCACAGGGGAAAACAAACAAGAGGAGCAAGCGTGCTGGCGGGCGGACTTGGCTTTTCTTACCACGGTCACCACCTCCAGGTCCTTCAGATACGTCCTCTCTGTGGTCAGCAGCTCCTTGGCGATGAAGTAGGCCCGGTCTGTGGGGAACCTCTGCAAAGACATTGCGACAGAGAGGAGACTATGAGGGGAGCTGAAACAGCTGAAATATACCCAACCATGGGCAAACCCAACTAGTCTTTGGTGTTTTATAAGCTGTTTCCTTCTCTAACCTAAATAAATGCTCAGCTTCAGTCCCTGTGGAGAGTTATTCAGGACGGGTAAATCTAGGTCCAACGCTGTTTTGAGCATGTTACAGTTGCTTTAAAGCACAGTTTAGAGATAAAACCCTAAAACAAACTAATATAACAGAACAATGTTTGATCCACAGATTGAATCACAAACCTTCCTCCGGACCTCGTCTTCGTCGTCAGTGCGCACGCTGCAGGCGTCGTTGAGCAGCGGGCTGGTGAGGGGCGAAGGCTGTCGGTCGTCTGGACTGTGGCTGCACAGCTCCAGTGACTTCTGACCATTCACCATGCCATGGGAGTGTCCAGAGGACGCAGACAGGTGAGGGCTGTTGGACCCCACTCCTGCAACGGTTCGTCCAGGTACCGAAGCGAGGGGAGAGAAAGAAAAAGTGAGTTAAGACGCCAAACACATTCTTACTCTAATATTCCTACTTCAAATTGAGTTTGGTGTGTAGTGGGAATTCATATGAATTCAGGGGTATAATAAGTTACAGAAAAGTAGATGATTACTCACAGAATGTATTAGTTGATTGACCAAAAAATAATTCAGCACCTATTTTGAAAATTCAATAATCCTTTATGTTGTTTTTTTAAGCAAAATCTTCAAATGTTCTCTGGTTCTATGTTTTTTATCACTGCAGACTGAATATCTTTGGATTTTGGGCTGTTGGCTCGACTAGAGCTGCAATTATTAGTTAGATTAAACGATTAGTCAGCTGAAAGAAAATGCATTGAAAACTGTTTTTCAAGCAAAAAAGTGAAATATTTGCTGGCTTCAGCTTCTTAAATGAAAGAATTTGGTGCTTTTCTTTGTTATTTATGATAGTAATTAAGAGCCATTGGAGCCATTTGGACTGAGAGACACACAGTCACATTTTATTTTACATTTCATAGACTAAATGATTAACAGTTAACTGTGAAAATAAACAGCAGATTAATGGATAATGAAATAATCGTTACTTGCAGCCAAACAAAAGAAGACATTCAAAGACATTTAAAGGGTAACTCTGCCAATTCTACACATTAAAATGTGTTCACAGGTACTGGGGAGTACTACTGCATATGTGAATACAGTTGTATAAAGTTTATGGTGGCACCAGAGGAAGCTGCATTTAATTTCATAATATGCCTCCTGTGATGTCACTTGGCGACTAAGCATTGTGGGTAATGTAGGCACCAGGTATTGGTATAAGGTATAAAAAAGGTGCTCTGGTCATTTGTTTTAAAACTGTCCATAACAAGTCCAACAGTGTTACAAGAGGTGAATGCAGACCAGTGTAATGCTTCTCAAACCCTGGTGCCTAAATTACCCACAATGCAACTTTGCCACTGAGTGACATTGGCGGCAATTTATCAGATTAAAAGCAGAGCCACAAAAGGCTTTATACTGCTTTTTCACATATGCAGTCGTACTCCCCAAGACCTGCAAACACACATTAATGTGTCATCAATTCATCATCATCATCCAGTGAGAAACTATCCTACATCCTGTATCCTACCGCTACAGCAAAGTATTTCAAGTATTTACAAACATGGTTCGACCCTGGATCAGAGTCTTCTTCTGCCACACAGAAAAATCTAAAGAAGTCTATCCGGGGGATCTGCCTGCAGAAAGTGAAATATCAGCCATGACTCACTCTACAGTCCAGACAGCTCTGGCAGTCAATCAATACACAAGCTAAGACGCATACCGCAGGACCATCAAGAGGAATCGCTTACTTAGTGTCATCTCACTGGGATTACTTACTATGTTTTAGCTGCAATTTGCCCACCTCTCTCTCTGCTGTCCTCTGATGTGTCGACACAAACACAACAGTGATTACACGCACACACACCAGTGGTTGCAACAAGCTCGACAACACTACTCTACAGAGGATCTACAAGGTCACTACCAATGAGAGCGGAAAAGAAATGTCAGACACTCACCAACTAACACCACAGAACTACAGGGAAGATGAAGGGGGAAGTGTCTTATACCTACGACAAGCACCAGACAACAGCTTCTGGGGTCTCAAAAAGAAGATTCAGAAAATCTCACTTCGTAAAGGTCATCTTTATTGACTCTAAAATTACATATGTACTTCCTGAAAGTGAATATAAATATAAATCTTAAGAAAAGCAGCATTAAAAGGTGAAAGCCAGGTGAGCGCCTAGAGGGACAGCGTGAGCGAGAGACAGAAAAGGAAGAAGAAGTGTGAATTCATGCAGGCTTCTAGTCCTGACCTAATATTCAACATAAAACAGATCTTTATGAATGTTAAGGTTTTGTATAAACAGCATCGTGACACTTTCAAGATTTTGTTATTGCTGCACTGAAAAAGTCACTTGGTAATGAGGAAACATATGCATTATTCAGCCCATGAATACAAATCAGTTTTTTACATCAGTTAACTTGTAACAGTGACACAGCAAGTGGGAGAGAAACTCACTATATTAAAACACTGTTTTAAAATCCAGTCCCTAATCTTGCTGCATGATTTCCTAGTCTTAAAAATCTGCTCTAACATCACATTCTCCAGTTAAGATAAATTATGAAATTACAGTAAAGTGACTGAGAATGCTTCCTGTATATTAGAGTAGATGCAGAGATCAGTCAGGGCAGAACAGCGTGATGTGCAGTAGGGATGAGCAAGTGTCTGGTAGAGATGATGTACTTTTTACGAGCACGAGCATCATCCGAGCAAAACGTACGTCAGTATCTGTGCTTGTGCTAAAAGAAAATCCTCATTGGCTTGATCACTTACAGGTCCAATTTGTAAGAAAGTTGATTTTTGAGTTTCGTTCCTAACTTATCAAATACTGATGCTTTTAGGTTGTAGGTCGGGTCGACCGCCATCCCTAAGCATTATTATTTGAAAAGTTGGGAATTCTTATAAATTGGACCTTTTAAGTTTATAAAAGACCTGATCCGTCAACAGTTATCTTACGGAAGCTCAATTATGAGGATGTTCTAGAAATAGTTTTCTTATGAATAATAAGGATAATAGCCTCTGATCGACATATCTTAATTTCATGCTTTAATTAACAATTTATGGTTAGCCACACCCACTTGTGGTTTATGCACCACCCACATCTACTTCAAGCCCCGCCCATTCCAAGCGCAGCTACGGATCAATTAATGGCGTACTCGCTCATCCCTAATGTGCACCACGCCTCAGTCCTGCCCCGGAAACACACCCTGAAGGACACCAGTGGTTGAAAAAACACACACAAGTCTCGACCACAGACCTCAGACTTTGAGCCAAGTAAACCCATTAGACGGTTTGGAGTTAAATGATCAAGAGTGCAGACTGGTGTTTGCTATCTGCTCTTAATGAGTTAGTCTTTATAGGGCAGGGAGTCATTCCACTTGTGTGGCAGAGCTTTGTGTAGACAGGGTTCCCTCACATGGCAGTGATCCAGTGACTCCAACAAAGAAACATGTCTTCTCTTAGATCTCATGATGCAAGTGCATGTTTTTCATTTTTGCACTGACAATGCCAATATCAGGAGGCACATGCACAGCACATTTATTCAGGATGTTTCTTTAACATCGCTCTTAAAAACCCACTAATACAGAATGTTTTTAATTGTTCATACTTTGCTTGTCATTATAACTAACAATTCTACTTTAACATTTATCTGTTAATTTTTCTTGTTTCAAGTCTTGGCAAAGCATTTTTTTAACCTCCTTTCTTTTGTTGGGACATTTTCATTAACTTTTATTGAATAGCTGACAGTAGAGAGGCAAATGAAATAAGGGGAAAACGAGATGGGTACGATATAAAGCAAAGGTCTGGGGACGCTGTGGCTTGTGGATGGAAAGAGGTTTTAACCTTGCTGTCTTATTTTATGTTAAATAATAGAAACAAGAAACAATTGGGAGTGAGTGATAACATTTTAAAGCAACATTATATAGAAATTGGCATCTTGTGCATTTTGGCGCACCCCACAGTTTCTGAATGCAACAACACTGTCAGAAACACAAACCCGAGGTCTATAACAATTTGACAGACGTAATATAGGTGCTAACTACAAGCAAAGCTCATTACGTCATAACAAATTGATGTGTTGAACACTTGTATGTAGAAGTAAACATGTATGTTTACCCTCTCACTGAAGTTACACAGTGCAGAAACAAGTGATAGGTTCCTTTAACTAACAAATGATTTTGAAATCCAAAAACGATCAGCAATTTAAAAGGCTAATCACGAGTTGATATCAATCCGGCCCACATAGAATCAAACTAAAACCTCTCTGTGGATAAGATGCTTGACATCAATGCTTAAAATGTCTGGGAGCACCGCTACAGCAGTCGACAGTGACGGATGAGCCAAGAGACTCAGAGCTTTGAGGTGTTGCCCTTAAACTGCCTTTCACACATAGAGTACACACACACAGTTACTAAACCCGGCTCCTATTTTCCTGCATATTCCCAAACTCCTGTCATCCTTAACCTGATGTTGTATCTGCTCTGGAATAATTAACCGTTAGCTGGATCACTGCAGCGAAGGGGAACCCAGATACTGGTTAATCTCTCCACCGTACAGACTGTAGTGAGCGACAGAACAGGTTTAACATGCAGTCACAGCTGGGGGGGGAAAAACACAGAAAGGATGTGACAGTTTCATGCCGACAGACACGTGCTTACATTGAACAAAGAAAAGGAAAATAAAAGAAAGAACAGAAATGCGAAAAAAACAAAAAAAAACAAATAAACATTATGGCAGAAGTGCAAAAGAAAAAGTGACAAAAAGTGACCAGAAATAAAAGTGCAGTGCAATTTTCCTAAGATTGAGAACTTTTCAATCGTTGGAAAATCGTGAATATTGCTGACACAAAAGCTGGTAGGTTTATACCAAATGACTGCCATAGACCATGAGTCAAGAGGGGGGAACGTCAAGGGCGAGCATAAGAGCCGTGAACAGCTGCGGAGTGGCTATACTAACACTGCTTCAGACATTTACCTTCGTGGCGGCCTGACCAAACCACTGCTGCGACTACCTATCACTGTCAGAAACCATCCACAAACATACTGTGCGGTCATATTTACTCCTGTTTGCGTTTTTCTTGCCGCCTTTGTGAACAAAACATAACAGGTAAACGGATGTTTCTGTTTCAAGTTAGCAAAGAGCAGAAGCAACTGTAAACATAAACAATACTGAATACCAATCAGACGTTGAAATTGGTATCTGCAGCATATTAATTGGTTTCCACAGCGAGTGCTTCATACAGAACTGACTACTCCCACAACAATCACAAGTCAGGTGCAGCATCAAGAGTGTCAACAAATCAAACAAGACGGCAGGATTACTCCCAGTAAACGCCTGCAAATTCAACGATTACTGCCACAGTTATACACCGTGGACTCCACAATGAACATATAATGAGTTCAAAGTGTTTAATGCAGAAGAATGCAAAGAATTTTACCCAATGAATCAGTCTGATAGAGAACAGAAAAGTCTACCGATCATAATGAACTGTGTGCTTCCCTATAGGAGATCATAAGGCATCTGAGACATGCGTTCGACGACTCACACTGTTAAAGACTTCACCATCCGATGAATGCAAAGAATGTGAGAAAAAGTGCAACTGGAACAATGAATTCTCTTTTGATCATCCTCACAAACAGAGCCACTAATCCTCTGCAGCCTCTGCAGTTTTCTATTAATTACAGTGAGAGTTAAATCCTAACATGGCACTTGTGTGTTTGTGCAGGGACGTGCTGATACAATCAAAGAAGTGGGAGGCTGAGAGATAAAACTTCCTCTATGCGACAAACAAGACAACTCTGAATGGATTCCCTCAGTCGTGAAAACTTGCAAAAGGAAAGCTGATGCTGGGCACAGAAAGAAAATGATCTGTCACCCACTGAACACTGCTTTTCTTCCACTACCTGGACCCAAACCAAACCCTTCAAACTGTCCTGTGGAGAACCTCTCTAACAGCTGAAAATCTGTCCGCCATCCTCATCACTGAAGGCATGGCACCCATCCTCATCCGCCTCCTCATCCAGCTGGAGGCTGCCAAAGGAAAACTTGTTCCTGGGGATGGGGGAAGTGGAGTTGGCTTCCACTGAATTACCAAACATGGGGCTGCTGCAGTTGCCCCTGCTAGTCTCCACCTCAGACTCACTAGACTCTGAACCACTTGTGTTGGTGCAGTCATTCATCTGAACTGCTCCCACATGTGTGACACCTGCATGCCCTAAGCGCTTATTCCCTGGACTGGCTCTGGACCTGCCCGGTGCTGAGAGGCCATTGGCAACCATGCGGCGCTCCAGAGCAGCCATACGTTCAGCCCGAGACAGGACAGGACGAGATTCATGGACAGGACGTGATCCGTGCCCTGGGGAGGATGCTCCCTGGTTTGGGTCTGTGTCAGAGTGGTGAGCTGTTTTAGATGGCTTTTGTAAGTGAAGAGAGCGACTCGGGATGGGCGAGTATCTGCCTTCATCGAAGTGAAGAGGGGAAGGGCTGTAGCCATTCTGCTCGGCATACCCGACAGAGGCTGATTGATGGTATGTCTCCATGGCAGGACTGGGGGCGACACTCCTTGAACTCACATGCTGGACTGTGAGAGGGCTGCTGCAGTGCCGCTCTCTATTACAGGAACTTGTGTCTGCCACACTGCTATAGACAGGACTCTGGTCAACCTTTTGGTACGACTGCCTTGAAGAATTGTCCAACTCATGGCTCATGGTGAACGATTGCCTAGAAGAGGAAGGGGACTCCCTGTACTGCATCCTACCGAGAAAGTGCTCCTGCTGGGCCTGCTGTGCCTGCAGAGGCCCGTTTATACTGGAGCCAGACCCACGACAGAGCTGCTCCCTAGAACCTTGATTCAGTCTTCTAGTGTGGTCCCTGCCCAGAGTATATTCACTATCTAAAGCATTGCAGTCAATGTAGGGGACAGAAGAGCAGCTGCCTC
The DNA here is from genome assembly GCA_900302685.1 of Spondyliosoma cantharus. Taxonomy (NCBI): domain Eukaryota; kingdom Metazoa; phylum Chordata; class Actinopteri; order Spariformes; family Sparidae; genus Spondyliosoma; species Spondyliosoma cantharus. Next base: position 5,701 of record OMLP01025480.1, on the reverse strand, counting down.
TGGGAGACAGAGATGTTGGACCTGTACTCAGATGTTCTGGATGGGTCTGTCTTGTTGAGCCTCGTCTGTCCTCTGTCCTAGACACGGAGCCCTTTCTGTCATCGTGGCCGTTTCTCTGATGAGATGGGCTCGCCCTTGTTACCCTCGAGCATGATGGGTCTTCTGCACTCACTAACACCGACTCTTTCCAATGGCGTCGGGGAGGAGAGTCTATTCCGGGAGCACCAATCTGACAGAAAGAGAAAGAGGCAGGTAATCATTGAGGAGTTCATTTTATTCATGACTATGTTTCATTTGATTATAATTAATATGTGCAAGCTGGTGATCTGAATTAATTTTGTCTGACTTGACAGAAGCCTGTGGAGTTTTTGACCACCTGTGGGTTCATGTTGCAATGTTTTGATGAAAGGGCTTGTTGCACAGGAACATGCATATGTGCACAGGGGTGTCACAATACTCATTCCAGCTGAGCTGAATGTCCACAGCATTGGGTGAATCAGGGGAGTTGCAGAAACTGTATTTTTCAATCAAATTTGATGCATCCTGGCATCATTTTATACAAGACCTCCAAAATTAGTTGGGCCAAGTGCCAAATTTTTGATTCAGCATTTACTGAATGTTAAGTTTCTGGTAAAAAAAATAAAAAAAATATGCAAATAATGGGGGTATATTTATGCAAAGTGAGGTGAACCACAACATCCAAACGACTTTGAGGATGAGGATGCAATTAAAAAAAGACACAGCAAGAAATTACACAAAGTATTGAACATTGCAGGTTTTAAAATATTAGAAAAAGTCAATGGCGGTTGGTCAGAAACATTCAATGTTGAGTAACTGTAAGAAAACTTGACTTTTTACCACTGAGGCTTAACGGAAGCACAATATAATGACCATGATGAGAAATGCCATCTGTAGAACGGAGACACTCACTTCTGTTGGCACTTCATGGTGGCGTGGAGAAGGCAACGGTGACAGGCGGCTGTTGTGTTGGACCCGGCTGTGTTTCCTGGGCAGACAAGATGTTGAAGGTCAGTGTTATACACTCCGAGCACCCCTCGTCTAGACCAAATGTGTCAAACGTATCTGCACCCTTTACCTTTCAAACGGGATCTTTTTAAACTCGGACTCCTTCACGTAATCCATCACCTGCTTCTGTGTGCGACCGCTGCAGAGACAAGTACAGGAGAGATGGTAATGAGCTATTCTGGGAGAGCCGAGTCGGACTGTTAAGGGACAGAGAGACGCTGCAGTCCTGATAGACGGAGAGCAGCTTCACAATACAAACTCTCTCTGACCTGAATCTGAAGGAGGAGCCTCGTGTGAAGAGCACAGGTTTGGGTTTGGGCTTAGGTTCCTCAAAGAGGCGGAAGAAGGCGTGGTACTCGACACAGATCTTCCAGAAGACTTTACAGCAGTCTCTGCTGCCCATCAGAAACTCCAGAGTGTCCTGATATGAACTCTGGGGGACAAGTAAAAACACACCTCAAGCACCAGACACTGATGTTTTATATCCGTCAGCGTGATTCAGGAACTCACATTTAGGTCTGGCCTCAGCTTGATCAGGAAGCGTTTCCTCTTGAAGCTCAGCTTGCGCACTTTAGACCAGTTGAAGGCGTTAATCTTTGTGTGTCCCTGCAGTGACGGAAAACAGATTAACCTTTATAGCTCAATCTTAAAGGGACAATTCACCCCAAAATCAAAAATACTCATTCCCCTTCTCAGCTGTAGGGCTTTTTTGTTTACTTTTTGTTTGTATCACCACGCAGATGGAAGCGTGCATCTCCTCATGGACAGTGACTAGCTAGCTACCTAAGCTAACTTTGCAAAGGATGATGCTGTTGATGTTTACAACAGCCTCTCATGCGCGAGTAGATGCCGATTCCTTCTATGCCGTGATACAGTGAGAAAATAGTTCCCTTGTGAAACTGCTCACAACAATGTTGAACTTTTCACTGTATTTTCTTTTCTGCTTTGAGCACCATAAGCCAGGCGCCATCTATTATCCATTATATGACAGAGAAGGCAGACATTTTCATGGCCGATATCTCAAAAACTCTGACTCACACCAAACTAATCTAGATGGATTTAATAGGCTTATAGGCAAGAGGAAAAACATAAAAATGTATTTATATTTAATGTACCACTTTTTTTTGAATCCTCAAACTGATCTTACTAAAGCACAAATGAACACCTACAAAGTTTTCCTAATCACATCTGTATCATGCCAACTGTCTTACACCAACCATCATTAAACACAGCAAGCGTTGACCTACAAACCTGAAACACCAGGACGCCGGTGTGCGCAACAGCCAGGCTTAGCCTCGTGCCCTCACGATCCTTGGCAGGGTGGAGGCGAATCCCGTACATCTCCAACCTGCGCGCCACTTCTAGCAACTGATAGTCTGATTCTGCTGGTGTTTGACCTCTGGTGAATCAAAACACAACAGTACCAAGATAAAGCATGAGGACAGCGGTATTTCAAATTTTCAGTTGTATTCATGACAATCCCCAAAGCCAGATATAATTCATCAAATTGTGTAATCTACTTTAATTAAACATTATAAAAACACACACAAACAAGCGACTTTGCAGTAAAAACTCTCTTGAGGGCCAAATGTGAATTAATCCACAGCTAAAAATAGTCACTTAACAAATGCACTATTTAATCATGACTCACATTTGCTATAAAGTACAGTGTCCAGCTGTTTCAGGAAATCACAAAGCCTTTTTACAAAAAGAAAGAGCATTTTTACAATGGAGATCTTAAAGATTTACATCGAGTAATAACTGGGCTTTGGACTGAGAGCCACAGAAAGGACAGGGAAGTCAGGAAGTACTGAGTAATGCACTGGCTCATTATTGGATTTGGTCTTTTCATGAGATGTGTTGACATTAAGAACAATTATAAACCAAATAACAGCAATGTTATTTGTAAATCTGTGTATTGACATAAAACAACACTTGTATGGGAGGGTGAATTAGGACACAGCCAAATTAAAAACTCTAATCCTACCTCCAGGTGTTAACACTCCGACTTAAGAAGTGCAAACTGTCTTTTTTGGACAAATGCATTAAATCCCGTCTTATCGTCTTGGCTGTGTGTCTCACTAATTGAGGTGAAAAGATCGAGTCCGAGTGGATCCAGGTTTTTAATGTTTATCAGACTTTTTAGAGCCGCAGTGGAAGGTTGGGGAGCGGTTGCAAAATGCTAACTAACTTTTCTAATTCTTATCAGTGGATAAGCCTTCCTGTTTCCTGTGTGTGGTACTTAATAAGAGATTTAACTCTGTGTGGCTTGCTGCCAGAAGAACTGCAGTTATCAACTAAGGAAAAAAAAGAGCAGTCAAATCTAATGGCGCTCCTTTCATGTGGCAGACGCCCACTGTGTGTCCATCTCTGGCACGGTCCGCTGCAACGTGGAGGTGAGACAAGGGTTGGCAGAGCTCATATTCAAATTTGTTCACTGATGAGGACATTTCGAGGGAAGAAGGCAGGAGGAGATCTGGCAAGTTTCCAGTAATATACTCAGCTGCATACCGGTCCTAAACCAGCGGCTGATGCAAGGAGAAGCACTGGGGAAAAAAAGAGCCAAGCTCAATAACCAGCCTCACTTCAGACAGACCGCTTCAGGAGAATCTGGGTTTTTAACCTACTAACCCAGCGACCAGCAGCTGTGTGAGTCATTTGATGGGCTGCAGGAAGATTTTAGCCTTTTGTTGCTAGAGCAGCAGATTTAATATTTTGCACTACAGTCCAGAAGTTGTAAAACATATCACAAAGACTAGCTTCTCTGAGTCGATACATGATGAAGAACTCCACAGAGCGCTCTTGTGAAAGAACCCATTCATTCAATGGTTGATTTCCTGAATGTGTCACCTGTGTAATAAAACTTCCCTGGGACATGTCGAGCTCTGAAATAACTTTTCCTGTTCAAGTGTTGTTCAACCACAGCTTTATAGAACTTAAGAACAGAGAGCTAAGAGGAAATCGTTTTAAGATTGTGCTCCAGAAACTCACATATTCTTCGAGTGAAACTCCATGATCTTGTCAATCAGGGGCATCTGATCTGGGATGTAGTTGTTGTTGAGGAGGTGTGACCGGCACTGGCTCTCCTCAAAGTCCCCAATCTCAGCTATAAAGAAGAGAGGTTGTGTTATTGTAGAAATACTTGCTACCAAATAAAGAGAAGTGACACATTTAAAGGAGAAACCAACATTAAATGAGACCCATTATGTTTTTTATTTGTTGCCTTTCCCCTCCCTTCAGTGTTTTATAAACTGTAGGTTCCTGTGCATTTAAAGGTCTTGAAAGTTAAAAAGGTCCACACTGCCAGAAACTCCCATTTCCCACAGAAATCCCTGCTCCTGAAATGCCTCTTGGGCTGTGTCGCCTTTAATTCTGTGACTTTGTGACATCACACTACACCACAGAGTCACACATTTGCATTATTTATGCATAGCGGCTTGTTTGGCGCTTAAGAATTGATTTAGCACAGCTGCTCTGTTGTTGTAAGCAGTGCTGGGTCAGGCATGTATGAGCTGACCAATCAGATCAGACTGGGTATTCAGGAGGAAAGTTAAAACAGAGTGTTTCAGACAGAGGGGGAATGCGGTGCTGCAGCAGTGGACAATTTGAGAAAATTCATATGTTTTTTGAGCCTTAAAGCATGTAAACATATTCTAGTTCCGTTCCGTTTTCTTGGCCGCTTTTTCCCTCACGGGGTCGCGGTGATGTTGTTCCCCCTTCTTCAGGGGGATTACTGGAGCCTATCCCAGTGACTCGTTGGGCGAAGGCCAGGGTTCACCCCTGAATGAGTCACCAGCTCATTGCAGGACCCTTACTGATGGCAGAGGCTAGTGCCAACTGCACATCAGGAGCAGTTTTGGGGTTCAGTATCTTGCTCAAGGATACTTCGGCATGTAGCTCAGTCCCGCCCAGGGGAGCCTGGAATCGAACCAGTGACCTTCCGATCACCGATTGAACGGCTCTACCAACTGAGCTACAGCCGCCCCTGAGCTACAGTGTGGATATGATTGTGCTTTGGGAATTGATTTAATCCATTTTTATGGACATTTTGATACTTCATAATAAAATCATTTAGAAATGCCATTGGAATCTTTTATTAAATTAACTGAACCAATTACTTTTAATTACTAAAGCAACTTTCAGTTATTTACAGCTAACTTTCAAGCTTGCTGTGAGTTTTTGACACTCCAAATATAGACTTCTGGTGGAGTATCACTGTAAGTGTGCAACATGTGTCAGGACTGTTTTTAATTCAACTGAATATCAAGCCTGTATAGTTTCTGTCAAACATTGAACATGAGGGTTATGAGGCAAAAATGCAACAATTTAAATCCAAACTAAAGAGCTACATGCATGAGTCTACTGTACTGTACTTATAATGTACTTACAGTATTACACTTCAAGAGTACCACATATCACTGAAATTGACCACATTTTTCATGTTTGAACAGTTCCTCAGCAGTATTGCCCTGTAGTTTCAACTGTATAACCATTCATCATTTCATGCTTTTCCCTCCTCCTCCTCCTCCTCCTCCCTCCTGTCCACTCTCATTGTCTTGCTTTTTCTTGTTCCTCTGCCCCTGCCCCCTCCTTCTCCCCCAGTGGTGTTGGACAACAGCAAGAGGCTGGCCAAGCGGAAGCTAATCGAAGAGAACCGGGAGCGTCGACGGAAGGA